>JACXGM010037103.1:0-11201 GCA_016801145.1 Umbra pygmaea
TGGCAATCCTCACTGATACCATTGACCAAGGCCTGGTCAATGGGACTGGAGAACAGGTTCCCTTCACATGACGCACACTTCATCTCCTTTCTACAGACTGTTACAAGAGCAATACTTGTAAAGTTTTTTAAAAATTTAAAACATTTCAGTTGTATACACTTCTCTGAAAACATTAAAAAGTCAAACTATCAATGATTTGTGAAATCTTTTTAATCATACAAGTTGAACAAAAGACATTAATTCCAAAAATACATTAGTAGAATAGAGCATCGGAAATGGAATAAACACGTTGAATTGAAAAGCCCCGTGTTTGACTGTTGTCTCCCTGTTGACATGGAGACACTTACTTACACGTATCACACAAGGCATATCGAGTGGTAGGCACCTACTGCTCATTTTTATAAAAGATCAGACGCTTGTCTGAAAAAAATTGTACAAGGCAATCGTGTGTCTCGGTTCTTATTTACTAGGTGACTCAATGAGCTTGAAAAGATGTAACAAATGGCGTCACACGTACGCTTGACAGTATTTCAGTTTATTGCAAGGAGAAAAAACATTTGTTCATACACAGATGACATTGTCCGTAGAACGGGTTTTATTGAACACACATGGCCAAAGTAAAACAGTTCACGAGTAACACAGCTCACGTCTGTATTATGTATTCTCAGGAATTGCAGAGTTACAAGCACGACATAGCGGAGAGGCTGGTGTGCATTCGAGACCTTGTGGATACTGTAAAAACAGTTCCCGAGTAACACAGCTCACGTCTGTATTATGTATTCTCAGGAATTGCAGAGTTACAAGCACGACATAGCGGAGAGGCTGGTGTGCTTGAAAGTATTTCAGTTTATTGCATGAAGAAAAACATTTGTTCATACACAGATCACACTGTCCATAGAACGGGTGAACATTTTATCGAATTACACAGCGAGCTGTCTAGAACAATCAGTGCTCCAAACACAGTGCTCAGTCATCCGACCACCACTCAGTTATCCAACCGGCCAGTGAACCCGCGGCACGTCTATCTGACCAGAGAACACACAGTCAAAAGAACACCCAACTTAGACTCAGCTATCCACCCAGTGTTCAGAATGTGCCACATGTACAATGCACTGCAACACACACGGCCAAAAATAACACAGTTCACGAGTAACACAGCTCACGTCTGTATTATGTATTCACAGGAATTGCAAAGTTACAAGCATGACATAGTAGAGAGGCTGGTGTGTATGAGACCTCGTGGATACTGTAAAAATTGCACACGGTAATCATGTGTCTCTATTCTTATTTACTAGGTGACTCAATGAGCTTGAAAAGATGTAACAAATGGCATCACACATAGTATGCTTGAAAGTGTTTCAGTTTATTGCAAGGAGAAAAACATTTGTTCATACAAAGATCACACTGTCTGTAGAATGGGTGAACATTTTATCAAACACACAAGGCCAAAGTAAAAAGAGGTCACTAGTAACACAGCTCACGTCTGTGTTATGTATTCACAGGAATTGCAAAGTTACAAGCACGACATAGCGGAGTGGCTGGTGTGCATTCGAGACCTCGTGGATACTGTGAAAACAGTTCCCGAGTAACACAGCTCACGTCTGTATTATGTATTCTCAGGAATTGCAGAGTTACAAGCATGACATAGCAGAGAGGCTGGTGTGCATTCGAAACCTCCTGGATACTGTAAAATTCTACACTGCAATCGTGTGTCTCGATTCTTGTTTACTAGGTGACTCAATGAGCTTGAAAAGATGTAACAAATGGCATCACACGTACGCTTGAAAGTATTTGAGTTTATTGCAAGGGGAAAGAAAAACATTTGTTCATACACAGATCACACTGTCCGTAGAACGGCTGAACATTTTATCAAACACACACGGCCAAAGTAAAAACAGTTCACGAATATCACAGCTCACGTCTGTATTATATATTCTCAGGAATTGCAGAGTGACAAGCACGACATAGCGGAGAGGCTGGTGTGCATTCGAGACCTTGTGGATACTGTAAAAACAGTTCCCGAGTAACACAGCTCACGTCTGTATTATGTATTCACAGGAATTGCAAAGTTACAAGCATGACATAGCGGAGAGGCTGGTGTGCACTCGAGACCTCCTGGATACTGTAAAATTGTACACTGCAATCGTGTGTCTCGGTTCTTATTTACTAGGTGACCCAATGAGCTTGAAAAGATGTAACGAATGGCATCACACGTAGTAAGGTTGAAAGTATTTCAGCTTATTGCAAGGAGAAAAAACATTTGGTCATACACAGATCACACTGTCCCTAGATCGGGTGAACATTTTATCGAACACACACGGCCACAGTAACACAGTTCACGAGTAACACAGCTCAGGTCTGTATTATGTATTCACAGGAATTGCAGAGTTACAAGCACGAAATAGCAGAGAGGCTGGTGAGCATTCGAGACCTCCTGGAGACTGTCCTGACGACAGACCCCGATGGTCAGGATCTACTCCGGCGGTCTTACCATTGTAAAACTAATCCGGTTAAGATGATGCACAAGGTCATCGAACACTGCCTGGAGACCGAGGAACGTGCGGAGAGATTCATCTGGGCTCTGCGTGAGAGTGATTACTTTTTGTACGAAGACCTGGCGTCGTGCGGACCACGAGGAAAGTTTGGTGAGTGCAAACACAAATGTAGAGTGAAATCAAGCCCTGGGACGGATCGTCAGTCACTCTTTACTAACCCGCTTTTTCTGTGTCCTTTCTTTCAGCCAGGAAAGAGCCTCCCACGGTACAAGTCACAGAGAAGGCGCGTGCCGCACTCGGCGATAAGATCCACGATCTACACTCCGTGACTCTGCTGCCCTCTTACAACCGGAGGATTACTCGTGTCATGCCCGCGCTAGACGTACTCATGCAATATGGTCAACTGCTGCCCGAAGAGCATGCAGAGTTCTGGATGAACAGCAAAGACAGCAATGCTATGATTAGGCAGCTGGAAGAAATGTGCAGGGACACTAGCATCCCTGAAATCAACCGGGAGTTCATCTCCTTGGTAGTGTCTTCGATTAACATGCATGTGTTTGACACTCCGACAATGATGTCCATTAACGATGTCTTGGTGTTTGCTCAGTAAAACTGTGTGCTGTGTCGAAACACAATGTGTTTCTGTGTATCACAAATGAAAGCCATGACTTGTGTCTGTGTATTGTAAATGAAATAAACACATTTACAAATTGTAAAGCCCTGTGTTTGACTGTTGCCTTACTGACACAGAGAGTTCTTTTTTTTCTTCACCATGTATTTATGTGTGTCAAACAAGGCGCATCAGGTCATAGGCACCCTCTGCCCATTTTTATAAAAAAAAGATCGGACCCTTGTCCAGAAAGTGTACACGGCAATCGTGTGTCTTGGCTCTTGTTTACTAGGTGATTCAATGAGCTTGATAGTATCACACACGGCGTCACACATAGGCTTGAAAGTATTTTAGTTTATTGCAAGGAGACAACATTTGTTCAATACGCAAACATTGCTCTAGTCCTCTCACAAGGACCCTAGTTGAAAGCATTTGGGCACAGAACACTCTCAGATACAGTCAAGGCACAAGAGTGCGTATTGTAAACAACACACACAGATCACACTGTCCGTGGAACCGGTGAACATTTTAGTGAATTACACAGCGAACGGTCCAGACCACACAGGTCTTGTGACTGGGTCGCGAAAGCATCCTAGGATACGCTCACATGTTTGGTGAGACGTGTGTCTTTGTATTAGAGACAAAATATATGGCATCTGTAGTGGCCTGAATTAGCAGAGTGCTGTTGATGTAGGCAACCAAGCCCTGCTCGTCCAACTGCGGCACTCATCCTCTGTCCAGCCACAGGCCATCTAATTCAAACACAGTGCGCTTTTACCTGACCACCACTCAGTTATCCAAGAGGGCAGTTGAAAAGCCCTGTGTTCGACTGTTGCCTCACTGACACAAAGAGACTTCTTTCTTTTTCTTCACCGTGTGTTTATGTGTGTCACACAAGGCACATCAGGTCGTAGGCACCCTCTGCCCATTTTTACAAAAGACCCTTGTCTGGAAAGTGTACACGGCAATTGTGTGTCTCGGCTCTTATTTACTAGGTGATTCAATGAACCTGAAAGTATCACCCACGGCATCACACATAGGCTTGAAAGTATTTTAATTTATTGCAAGGAGACAACATTTATTCAAACCATAAACATTGCTCTGGTCCTCACACAAGGGCCCTTGTTGAAATAATTTAGACAGAGAAACACTCAGAAATAGTCTAGGCACTACAGGTTTATTGTTCCCACCATACACAGATCACAATGTCCGTAGAACCGGTGAACATTTTTTTTTATTGCACAGCGAACGGTCCAGAACACACAAGTCTTGGGACTGGGTTGCAAAAGTACCCTAGGACACGCTCACATGTTTGGTAAGACATGTGTCCTTGTATTATTAAACAAAATATTTGGCATTTGCCCCTGAACTAGCAGAGTGCTGTCGGTGTAGGCGAGAGGGGCTCGATCGTCTAACCGTGGGGCTCATCATCTGTGCAACCACAGCCCATCTAAATCAAACACAGTGCGCAGTCATCCGACCACCACTCAGTTATCCGACCGGAGAACACACAGTAAAAAAAAAGACTCAGCTATCCACCCAAGGTTCAGAATGTACCATATGTTCATGCACGGCAACACATCCGACCACCACTCAGTTATCCGACCAGAGAACACAGAGTAAAAAAACTCAGCTATTCACCCAGGGTTCAGAATGTACCATGTGTACATGCAAGGCAACACATCCGACCACCACTCAGTTATCCGACCAGAGAACACACAGTCAAAAAAAAAGTCTCAGCTATCCACCCAGGGTTCAGAATGTACCATGTGTACATGCAAGGCAACACACGTCCACAGTTCACCAACTCAGTTCATTCGCACCCTCTGCCAATTTTAAAAAAGGTCAGACCCTTGTCTGGAAAGTGTACACGGCAAATTGTGTCTCGACTCTTATTTACTAGGTGATTAAATGAGTTTAAAATGTTGCAAGAAAGGGCATCACACGTAGGCTTGAAAATATTTTAGTTTATTGCAAGGAGAAAACATTTGTTCAATACATAAACATTGGTCTGGTCTTCACACAAGGGCCCCAGTTGAAAGCATTAGGGCAGAGAAAAACTCTCAGAGTCAGCCCAGGTGCTAAAGTGTATTGTGCACAACACACACACACACACACACACACACACACCATACAGTCATCTACGGCGAGTCCCAATCCGTCCAATACGATCTGCGAGTCTCGTGACTCAAAGAACCTAGACAGAAAGGTGCAGTAGAGAGATCCCCTGATCCCTCATAATGTCCTCGAACGCGTCATGTTGCTCTCGGGTCTCGGGCGGCAGCAGGTCCTCCTCGTCTTCTGCGATGTCGCACAGCACTCGAATCCTGTCCTCGCTCGAATCCGGGTCCCGAAACGCAAGCTCGGGCGCTTGCTTATCGGGACTGTCAAACAGCAGCTCCCCGAAAGTCGACGTGTGCATGTCCTGATCCTCGTGGTAGCTCTTGTTGTCCATCCTCAGAGTGATACCCTCGCGCCCGCGAGCCGTCAGCACGGCCACCACGTCCGAGTCTCCGGTGCACACAGTCACGCTGCCCGTCAGGACGTTAGCTAACTCCACGAGCAGCGTGTTGGCCTCCGTGCTCGTACACAGTAGACACGCGTCGCGCAATACAGACACCGTCGAGTCTCGTCGGGGTCCGCAAAAGTTGCCACAAAGACGCCCTCGAGTACCTCGGGCCTGTCTATCGAGCCGTCGGCGTAGCTGGAATCCATGTCGGACGGGTTAAACCCGGGAGGGTTCAGGTCTTCGAGCGCGATCCAGAATATGCTCGCGAATATCCTATCGCCCCAGGCCTCCGGCTCATCCGGGCGCTCGCTATGGAACGACACCAGGTTGTCGACCGAGGCGGCCCGCGCGAGTTCGCCCTCGGGGGAGCCCGCCTTGGCGCCGGTCACGAGAAACACCCTGTTCTTCATAACCATGTCGGCCAACAGCTTCATGGCGGTGTATTCTATGGTGTGCAGGTTGCGCTTACAAAAGTCCACGTGAGGTACGGCGGGGCGGTTTTGTCTCGTCTCCCTCACGGTAGGCTTCTGAGCCTGCTTGCCGTCCTTGACGAGCACCACGCACTGGCTGGCCGCGACCTCTGCGGCGTAGACCCATGCCAGCCTTCTAACCATGTTCACCACGGACGCCCGAGTATCGCCCTCCATGTCGATCGAAGCGCTGAGTGATTGACCACGAGTTGCAAACGGAGCAAGCGTCTAGAGCAAGGCGTCTGACTTTTTGACCGGGCCCTCTGGTTTTTCTGGACATTTAAATAACCTGTCGGCTGGCCGTTGTAGGCACCGTCGGGGAGAAACAAAAACAAACATTTGGTCCGATCGCTGTCGCTGTCCTCTCAGGAGGTAGGCATTGCTCGACAATATAAGAGGCAACCGACCGCTTGGCGGTGCAACGCAAACCCCGGCGAGGACCATGGCTTTTTACGAATCGTCACAGAACGCCCATCGAGACCGTACACAGGATCTGTGGAAGATTGATGGTCCCACTAGCCCGCCACCCTCAACCTCGCACCAAGGAGAACTGGCCCAAGACGTTTTCGACAGTGGCCTCAGCACGGCTATCGTGGACACTGTAAATTGCCGTCGGTTGCGGCAATTTTGGAAATTGTGCTCGACGGGCATAAAAGAGAAAACTGTTCCGGCTGTTTGACAAGTCACCCCAGTCAGCTTCAACATCCGTGCTTGTATCCGGAGCCGTAAACTACTTCTACAACCATTTTGAAGAACTGACCAAAAGACTGTGATCTGACCGACTCACACACGCCTTAATGAGAGCCCTGGAAAGTGCAGACTTTGCTGTGAACGTACCCAGGGTTTGCGGAATTACAGAGGCTTTTCTAAATGAACTAAAACACGAGTGTGTTGCTTCGATCAAGATGAAACAAGCCAGGCTGACGTTTGTCGATGATGTGGATGAAAGAAATTAAATGCTATATGACGTTGTGACTTTCTGGCAGAACAAGTCTGAAGATGAGGAAAATTGTACATTTGTTTGAACACAGAGTTTTAATCAATTGTACGTTGTGGTGAAACTGAATCCATCACGGGCGACTCTCTGTGTGTTATGTTTGTGAGAATAAACTGATATTTTATTTGAAGGCAGGTTATGGATCTGGCAAGTCTACAACTCTCTCTCTACAAGCACAATACTTTTGTGCAGTTTGAATGTGTTACGCTGTAAATATGATGTATCACCATAGTTTGTGATCCAAACTGACCCTTCTGTAAACCACCTCTGTTTGTGTCTAACAGACAGAGAGGTACACCCATTCAGATCTTGTGTGAAGTGAAACTGTTTTATGAGCATCTGAAAAGATCTGAATTTTGTTTTAAGCTTGGATTATGACATAAACACATGTTGTTCAGACTTTAATGCTATACCTTAACATATCTGTGTCATAAATGACTATGCGTTTTAGAGTTTTTGACAATGTCTACAATCAGCTAGATGCAAATCTGCACTCAGATGTAAACAACAAACACACTGTTACACAGAAACAAATCTAAATTTTGCTTTTGCAAACTGAGAAATCTTTGACACCCAGACTCTCACACACACACAAAGATTCTCACATAAACACAACCACATCCGGACCAATTTGCTACATTGTAAAACTTGTTGCATTCTAAAATGTTCTAAAAACATTGCTTTCCCTAGATTAATGGTTGTCTTATAAAAGTATTTAGATTCTGATATGACAAGTTAAAATGATAACAATTCTACAAATGATCTTAAAAAATATTTAACAGGTTTAAACAATTTACACTGATTTTTTGAAGCATTGTTAAACTAGCTATAGTTACTGACAACACAATCCACTCACACACAAAGACCCTAGGTTGAATTGCATTCTAGATTATTGCTTGCACCCTAGAGAAGTCATAGAGCCTATAATTCCATCAGAGATACAAAAAAGAGTTGAAATAGAATCAAGAAAAGAGGGTATAAGCTGGAAATGTATTTAAATAAATCGATATACACCTGTCATAATTAAGCTATTGCTTGGCTATTTTTCTATATTTGTTTTGTTAAAGGACTTACTGCCATTTCTAGATCCTATGTGTCCACAAATTAAACTACCCAAACTGACCATTTCACAAATTCAAAGGAAACATTGCAAATAGAATTTGTATTGCTAAAACAGAAAAACATGAAAAACAGTATATTAATGATTTGAAACTTTAAAAATGTAAAGCTCACCTCAGAATTTGAAATGTAAAGAAGAATTAAAACCAAAACACAATGTAACAGGCTAATTGTATTTTAAATAATGATTCATTTGAATGCCCTGACAGAAACTCTCACACAAAATTGTGCTGTGATTTGTGCTGACACATTTACACAAACTTATTCAGGTTGAACCTATGTTATTTGCCTATATGTTTTATGAACATCATGTTCTACCTAAATCTGAAATGATGTATGTTTAACCAAATGGTTTTATGGCCCCCCATTGAACCCCCTGTGGTTGAGCCCAACACCTTTCAAAACACTTGGATGATAAATGCATGAACCTTTTAAAGATAGATATTGGAGAAACAGAGAGTTAAATCTGCAAAGTTTTGAGTTGGTAATAAGAACCTTTTTTTAATCTAGAGCCCTGCATTTCAGCCCAAGCCCGACAGGCCCCGACTTATTTATGCCCCTAGGGCCGGGCTTTGGGCCAATTTTCACGTCATCTTTCCCATGCGGGCCGGGCCTCAGGCTTTTTTGGGGTTATACCTTTTATATTTTTTGACTTTAATAAAAAAATATGAGAAGTTTACTTCGAGAAAAACAAACGTAGAAAGGCATTATATAACCTGTTTTAACCTATCTTATAATTACACTGTTATATGACTGACATGACAGTCACACACACGCAGACAGAAGGTTTCTCCTCGATTCACGCACACCAGGGGCGGCGGCAGGGTATGGCTTGGTCGTGTTGCCCCACCGTAGCCCCACCATGGAATATTAACTGTGCTGAATTAGTTGCGGTTTTATGTGGTTTCGGTGGAGAGTATGTGAGCGAAGCGGAGTGGAAGCGGACCGAGGAGCGGAGCTGACCCAGTTTACCAGAGCGCACAGCAATGTTTGAGTGTCCCAGAAGGCTCTCGCTCAAAATCGCTCCTGTAGCGCTTCCCATACCGTAGTCAGGACAGCCTAATGAGCCTCTACCTGTGTAGGTTACTTGTCTAGTGCGCGTTGTTAATGTGTGATCATGGAGTTCGCTAAATAGTAATAAACTTACAAAACATACAGGTGCAAAAAATTTAAGATTATGTACAAAAAAGAAAGATGAGGTTGTATTGGTCAAGATTAAACAGTTTTAGGCATGTCTTTGCATATTCCATATCTCTCGCAAGGACAATAAAAAAATGAAACTTTTTTAAGTTTTTTAACATTTTAAGTTATCTTCACAATATAGAAAATATATAGAGAATATTTGTAAAATGAGATTGCACTTGTAATGATTACTCCAAGGTTATGAAAAAGAACACTGTTTATTGTAAACAGGCCAATAATATGTCCCAAATGCAACGGTACAGATAAATCCAGGGCAGAATAACCATAAACAGAGCAGGGGTCAAGCAATAATCACAACACTAGAGTGTTTGGCAAAGGTACAAAGGATAATTATAGGCAGAATGGTTAAACAAAGCATACGTCAAAACCAGAATCATAACCACAAGAATAAAGGCTCAGAATGGAGAATATACAAATACTCACAATACCTCGCAAAGAGGCAAGGAGAGGTGTGTGACTTAAATACTGGAATGGAGTGAGCAGGTGTGGTGAATCAGGATAATTGAGTCTGGGTATGGGAACTGTAGTTCTGAGGAGGCATGACTAGGGAAGCTGTAGTCCACAGGAAGTAGAACTGGGGAATGGGAATTGTAGTTCTGAGCAACATAAACCAAGGAAGTGGCCGTTTTCTGGGAAGGAGAACTGGGAATCGTTACAGAACCCCCCCCCTCAAGGCGCAGCTCCTGAGGCGCCAAAAGGTGGACACGCCACAGGACACTAGGTGGCAGAAGATCCAGGCAGGCGGAGGCACACCAGGGCGAAGCAGACAAGTAGACAGGGCAGGAGGATGGAGCCATGGCGGGCCGGAGGGCGGAGGCAGCAGCAGCGGCCCGGAGGGACGAAGAATCAACGGCGGGCCGGAGGGCGGAGACAGCCGCAGTGGACCGGAGGGACGAAGAATCAACGGCGGTCCGGAAGATGGAGACAGCAGCGACGGACCGATCGGCTGAGTCCGGGCAGGCGGCGGTCCGGCCGAGCAAGGGAGAAGCGGAAGCCGAGTCGAAGGCGGACCAGGCACCGGATCCACAGCAGACACAGGAAACTGCAAAAACACAGCACGAACAGACACAGACCGACAGACAGACACAGGGACAGGGACAGAGGCAGACACTGGCATCGGGACAGGGGCAGAAACTGGTACTGGGACAGGGGCAGACACTGGCACTGGGAGAGTAGCGGGACATGACACTGGGACAGGGGCAGACACTGGCACTGGGAGAGCAGCGGGACATGACACTGGGAGAGTAGCGGGACATGACACTGGGAGAGTAGCGGGACATGACACTGGGAGAGTAGCGGGACATGACACTGGGAGAGGAGCGGGACATGGCACTGGGAGAGGAGCGGGACATGGTACTGGGAGAGGAGCGGGACATGGCACTGGGAGAGGAGCGGGACATGGCACTGGGAGAGAAGCGGGACATGGCACTGGGAGAGAAGCGGGACATGGCAATGCGAGAGGAGCAGGACATGGCAATGGGAGAGGAGCAGGCCATGGCTCTGGGAAAAGGGCAGGATCTTGGAAAAGGGTAGGCTCTTGGAACTGGTCAGGCATCAGGGAAGGGTCATGGTCAGGCAAGGTTTCAGGGACTAGGGCAGTCACCAAGACTGAGTCAGGCATTGGTAAGGGGACTGGAGGAGGAACTAGGAAATGCTCTGACTCAAGGACAAGGACAGGCCTGGGGACAAGGCAAGGCTCAGGTTCGGAGACTAGGCATGGCTCAGGTTCGGAGACTAGGCATGGCTTAAGCTTGGCCGATGGTAGTGTAGCAACCTCTGGTGGCCTGGAGGCTTGAGC
>JACXGM010037104.1:0-11200 GCA_016801145.1 Umbra pygmaea
CAAAACGGAAACTTGCAGGTAACTGAGTATTGCCCTTGGGTGGTAAAATGTTTAATTGCTGTCACAGCGAAATTATTTTAATTGCTTTAAAAAAATGTATACGCAACCTTCATTAGTTTAATCGATAACAATTGAACGTGATCGACGAAATTCTTAATGATCAATTGTCGATCGTCGATTAATCATGCCCATCCCTAGTTTAGAATATGAGGAGGAAATACAGTACCGATGGATATCATTGGTTTAGAATATGAGGGGGGATACAGTACCGATGGATATCATTGGTTTAGAAAATGAGGAGGAAATACAGTACCGATGGATATCATTGGTTTAGAATATGAGGGGAGGAAATACAGTACCGATGGATATCATTGGTTTAGAAAATGAGGAGGAAATACAGTACCGATGGATATCAGAGGTTTAGAAAATGAGGAGGAAATACAGTACCGATGGATATCAGAGGTTTAGAATATGGGGGGGGGGGACAGTACGTACGGATGTAAGCGGTTTGGAATATATTGGGGGGAGGTGGTGTACTACTGAAGCAGAATCATTTCACCTTGTAAAGAATCCAGACACCCAGATAGACTATCATATTCACCTTGTAAAGAATCCAGACACCCAGATAGACTATCATATTCACCTTGTAAAGAATCCAGACACCCAGATAGACTATCATATTCACCTTGTAAAGAATCCAGACACCCAGATAGACTATCATATTCACCTTGTATAGAATCCAGACACCCAGATAGACTATCATATTCACCTTGTAAAGAATCCAGACACCCAGATAGTAAAGAATCCAGACACCCAGACAGACTATCATATTCACCTTGTAAAGAATCCAGACACCCAGATAGACTATCATATTCACCTTGTATAGAATCCAGACACCCAGACAGACTATCATATTCACCTTGTAAAGAATCCAGACACCCAGATAGTAAAGAATCCAGACACCCAGACAGACTATCATATTCACCTTGTAAAGAATCCAGACACCCAGATAGACTATATCGTTCAAACATCATGATGCACTTGATAGGTATAAACAATGGAAATTAGTCCATTATTCCAAATCCCCCAAACAGATAATGCTTGGTTCTCCACATCAATCACTTTTTTCAACATACATGACTACGAGTACTATATATTAAGTTGATTTCTGAGCAAATATTACTTGCTCTACTCAGTTTGTATATAATGACTCTTCTGCTGCTAACATTTTATGCCAAGAGCAAAGTCAGTGTTAAATTAATACTTGTTTCTTAAACATTTTGTGAAAAAGCCTTTCATCTACATGTCGGGAAATGATTGTTTTGCTCATATGAATAGCAATAAAAAGGCAGCCTGAAGCAATGCGTGTAGGTAAAAAAGGTATTTGAGCTGACCACTTCTGCGTAGAGCAGGGGTTCCAAACCAGGGCTACTAAGGACACCTGGTGGTACAGGAACCAAAAACAGTTTGAGAACCACTGGCTTAGTGGGTGTAAAAGGAGGTGGAATCACAAAATAGCACTTTAGACATTTGCACCATGGGTCAGTAGTAGATTAGGGTACATAAGGGACTCACTACACATTCATCCTCATTCTCTTTTAAGGCATCCTGATTCTCCTTTACTGCTCGTTTCCTTTCTTTCTGTCGCTGTGAATTAAAGACAAACATTTGCATTAGTAAACCAGGTTAATATTATGACAGATAAACAATCACATACAAACACACTGACAGGAAGAAACTCACCATCTTCTTAAGTCTTTTCTTTTCTGCTTTTTCTTTAAGTCTATTCTCTTCTTTTAATAGTTCCGTGGCATTTTTTTCTGCTTCCTATAAAGTTTCATACAATATGTAAAATTCTTGTCTATTAACAGTGATATTATAAAGCAGTTTGTCACTTACCTCTGGAGTAAGTTGTCTTATTTGTGGGTGGGGGGTTAATGGCAGCTTTTGTTTGCTATGCCCTAAAAAGTTGTGTGTGAACCCACAATACGTGTTTCTATCTTTAGGTTTTTTATCTTCATCGTAATAATAATAATCCTCATCGTCGTCATCATCATCATAGTAATCGTCTCCATAATTACTCCTCAAGGGTTGGACAAAATCAAGACCTGGAAATCAAACATGGATGGGGTAAAAAGCAGAAGACGGCAACAAACACCTGCCGAATTACACTAGTGCTTTCCGATCTACATCCACATTTTTGTTTTGCCCTAATTCCAAAAAGATGGGAGTCTGTCACAACATCCCTGTAAAATAAACAGTGGGTGGCACAATAATACACTGGTAATACTATGCCAATATTAAAAAATAAATATTGGTGGCAACTATCCACCTGCGTGTTGGGACTTTGGTCGATTTAAGAGTCTGGTGTTCCTGCTTTTATTAAAGGTTCCATGTGTAATAGTTCTGAGGATCTATTGACAGAAATGCAATATAAGATCCATAACTATGTTTTCACTGGTGTGTAAAGACCTCACATAATGAACCATTATGTTTTCATTACCTTAGAATGAGCCATTTATATCTACATAACCGCGGTCACCCCCTTATATGGAGGTCGTTGTATTTTGTCGTCATGTTTCTACCGTAGCCCTCAGCAAACAAACAGCGCTACAGAGTGCGTTTCTGACGGAAAGGAAGCAGCAGTAGAAGTTGTATGTTTCTAACTATTAGGTAATATTAGAAGCTCTCCTTTATTAGAAGTGGAATTTTGGACAATTGGAAGGCTCTATTGAGGGAAAAAAAAATCTAAGCCATGCAGAAGTTGCCTGTTTTCTGCTGGACAGGTAAGGTATTCCAACTTTAGCAATGCAAATGAAAACTGTTGTTTGACAATGTTAGAATTGGCTAGAAGCGAGCCATAGATACCGTGAGAAGTGACTTTTCCCTTATCCGTGGTGTAAAATATGTAGTTGGATTGTTGATTGTAACTAAGTTCTTCTCCCTTGCTATGTTATGGCTTTGCTATGTAGGGAGAAATGTGCTGGTTATGTTCGTGAGACAAACAGCTGATTAGTACTATTTACTGCAAAACTGTAACATTAGCCTACAGCATAACATCTCATATTGTACAGCTAAACTTTTAGTACCCTGTTAATAAAAAATATTTAATGTTAGTTGGATTGTTATTTCGAAAGCATGATGAAGCCAGACGAATACGGGAGTGACGCAGGCAAAAATCACTGGTAACCATCAGTGTGGCTTTTCCCAGATAGAAGGCTCTTACGAAGGAAAGATGTTTTCAAAGCAACTTTTTTCTTATCTTGTACTAACTAGCATGGAACTAAGCTGGGTAAAATTAGTGAATAAAACACTAACACAATGATGAACAAGTAAAAATAACATTCGAAATAACAAGGTTATACTGAATAATTAAGTAAGTATAATCTCTATATGAAAAAAACTCATTGCTTGACTATCTACTCCGCTGTCTCAGATGATGACATATTTTATCCTACGTTGGCCACCGTAGCTTAGCTTTTGTGTTTGCAAAGGGAGGGGTAGGCAAAGACTGACTGGCTGCTTGCAATTTGCAAACCATAACACTAGATGTCACTAAAAATTACACACTGAGCCTTTAAGTCTTAATAATGCCTTTATGTAATAGAAATGTGCAATATCATATAGCAATAGACAACACTGATATATCATTCAGCACAATGATTTATCATAAAGTAATAGATCCCATTGATTTATCATTATTAGCAATAGAGCACAATGATTTATCATGCTTAACATGTGTGGCTACTAACAATCAGATGCTTTCTTCTCAGCTCTGCAGATTTTGAGGAGGTTGAGCCAATAGATCACTTGTTTTGGTTTTGTCCGTACGTAGCAGGCTTCTGGATACAGGTGCAGCAATGTCTGAAGAATTGCAACATTGGCCTAGAACTAACTCTACTGAATACTTTAAAAGTCATAGTCAATTGATCAATAATATAATAATTATTTTGGCAAAAATGTTCAACTTTAAATCCAAACTGGTAGAATCAATGAGAATAGAAAGGTTCTGTACTAATGTGAAGCATCATAGTATAGTTGAGAGATGTATGGCAAGAAGAAACCCGAGTAGGCTAGGACTAATAGATAAATGGGAGGAGTTTAATATATAGTTGGCTGGAATAATAGATAAATGGGAGGAGTTAAATATATAGTTGGCTGGACTAATAGATAGATGGGCGGTGTTAAAATAGATGGCTGGACTAATAGATAAATGGGAGGAGTTACATATAGTTGGCTGGACTATTAGATAGATGGGAGGAGTTAAATATAGTTGGCTGGACTATTAGATAGATGGGAGGAGTTAAAAATATAGTTGGCTGGACTATTAGATAGATGGGAGGAGTTAAATATAGTTGGCTGGACTAATAGATAGATGGGAGGAGTTAAATATAGTTGGCTGGAATAATAGATAAATAGGAGGAGTTAAATATAGTTGGCTGGACTAATAGGTAGATGGGAGGAGTTAAATATAGTTGGCTGGACTAATAGGTAGATGGGAGGAGTTAAATATAGTTGGCTGGACTAATAGATGAGAGGAGTTAAATATAGTTGAGGGTGGGACAAATGGCTACAAGATTTGTAGAAGGCACGTGGATTGTAGCGGAGGTGAATTGGGATAGTTGGAGGTGGGGGGGAAACAGAAAGATGGGATATATTGGAAGCTTCAATTGGGCGCATAATGGTTAGAATGGGGGCAAACAAAGTAATAATATATATTTTAAAAAGGGTGTCTGCATGTGCACCGATGGAACAACATCTTATCTTCAACATTAAAGCTGATGCCACCCCAAATATAAAAATAAACATTTAAATTAAAACCAGATGCTCATACTTTACAGTTCCACATTTATTACAGCTGCACTATGTAATGGTCCATTAATTTCTCCTGTTGGCCCGGATTTTTTGTGTATTTTTTTCATTCATTTTATACATAAATAAAAACATTATATACATTTAAGATTCTGGACATAATACAGGGACAAAATATCGTATTTCCAAAAATACACATTATTATTTTGTCAATAATATGCATTTGTTGCTAGTTAGATATTGTGAAATGTCAATTTTGCTATTCTACCATTGTCTGTATTTTTTTCAATTACTGGATACAAAATGCTTCTTCCTAACGTTTACTAGTCCTAAAACATTGTATTTTTTTGTTTTGGAAAAAGTTACACAGTGCATGTTAACAGCTTTGTTTCCACACTCAACTAAATTGTAACTATCTGATGTTCATACTCATTTAACCAGCTTTGCATCATGCTCAAAAGAACAGTTACTGTTAAAAGTTCACACCAGACACGGCAGAAAATCACCATACGGCATCGTAATGCAGACAAAGTTGTACACCGCAATCAACATCATAATCAATCTTCCGCATCTACGAGATGTTGGGCAACATTGCATACAACTGTCCACCTCCAGCAAGGCGACTGACAGGAGTTTAGTATTAGAGGTCGGCTAATTAATCGGATTGGCCGATTAATTATGGCCGATTATGAGTTTTCAAAATAATTACTAATCAACATTTTGGCTCGCCGATTATGGCAGAGACTTTTTTTGGTGAGAAACCACTTCCTCTAGTGTTACAATTCCATAGCAAATCACGTGATGATCAATGCATTTGTTGTGAGCTAGTCTGGAGGAAACTGTTATTGCAGAAAAGCCATGGTAAGTTTGTAGTTAGCATGAAAGGAGATCAATTAAAATCAGTCACATATAATTACTTGTTAGCTTCACATTGTTAATATTACTCTAGAATAATGGGTAGTGGTTCACTGCTTTTGTTCCGACAGAACTGTTCCCATTTTTTTTATCAACCAAAACTTTTATCCGTTCTGTTTTCCTCGAGGCTTTCAGGGAAAAACGACCCATTCAAAAAAAACTGCTTCGCAAGGGTTAACTAGCTAGCTATATTGCGTTGCAAACGATGAATAAGGGGTATTTATAATTAATCATCAGATCAGCCAACAGTAGTTCAAAATCGGGTACTGGCACCAAACGAGTGCTGAATATGTCGATTCGAATGCAGTCATTGATTTTGCACATATAACTTGTCAAAATAAGATGCCTATTCAAAACGATACAAAGAAGACGTTTTTTTACTTCCACATTTAATTAAATGGCATTCATGTTAAAAGGCATTCAAGGAATATATGGCGCTAGTGTTCTCAAACGTAGTTTTCAAAGTAACCTATTTCTGATGTTGAGTCAGACGGTGGCGAAAACAGAGAAGAACATTAGGCTATTCTGACTCCTCGTGCAAGAGAATAATTCTGTAATTAAAGAAAAAATCCCATGTTTCTCAGTTACTGCTTTTGTTATATTTATATTAATTGTCGTATTTGTATATTGATTTTGTAAACCAGTTATTTATCAAGTGCTTCAGGAAATTACGTCGGATATTTGTACTCCCGTTGTGCATCACCAAATCCGATTGCTTAATAAATGGACAACTATCAAAATGCACAGACTGTTTTAGGCAAAACCCAAGGGTTTGTTTTACAAAACAGATTTTATAGGCAAAGTTGTATCAAATACAAATCGTAGTATGCCTACTATGTGTTTTCGCCATTTGTTTGGCATTTTGTTTGAACAAATTTAAATATTTTGATATATGTATTTGAGATTTGAAACAATTTTGTGTATTAAGAAGTTATATTAAAAGTTTGTTCTTTCAGTAATGTCATTATTTCTCCCAAACAAATCATAATAACTAGCCAGCAGCATAGAGCCCTGTATTGCACTGCTGGTTTGCTTATAAAGCTAAGCAGGGTTGGGCCTGGTTAGTCCCTGGATGGGAGTGGTGACCAGTGGTGTTGGAGGGCCAGTATGGGGCAGTCTTCCCTCTGGTCTAATGATCATTCCCAATGCCCCAGAGCAGTGACGGGGACATCTGCCCTGCGTAGGGTACCGTCTTTCAAATGACACGTTAAAACGGGTGTCCTGCCTCTCTGTGGTCACTAAAAATCCCATGGCACTATTTGTGCAGCTGGAACCAGCTCCCAGAGGAGATCAGATGTGCTCCAACAGTAGTCACCTTTAAATCCAGACTCAAAACACATCTGTTTAGCTACGCTTTTACTGAATGAACTCTGTGCTAAGTCCGAACCGATTGCACTATATTTTATATGTTTGTTCAATCTCTTTTTTTTCTTAAACTGTACTATTTTTCTAACTGTTTTTCACTTTTATTTTAAATGCTTTAATTTTATCTGTTTAAAATTTTTGTGTTTTCCTGTTTATGTAAAGCACATTGAATTGCCATTGTGTATGAAATGTGCTATATAAATAAACTTGCCTTGCCTTGTAAGAGTAGGGGTGTACAACACGGTGTCCTGGACAAATTTCCAATCTGGCCCTTATACAATCATTAGAGGTGTTGAAATTAATCAAATAATCGATGCATCGCGATGCGGACATGGGCGATGCTGCATCGATGCAGTGGCCGACCATAATCAATTATAACCACTGATGTTGCTTCTTAATTTTCCAGCCGCAGCATAAACATTCAAATGAAAAATAACATTCTCAGTAGCTAACCCGTTTCATCTAGACCTATGATAGACTCGAGACTTATTTTCCGGACGCTTGAAGATTGAAAAGTGTGTGTGTGTGTGTGTGTGTGTGTGTGTGTGTGTGTGTGTGTGTGTGTGTGTGTGTGCTGTGTTCAGACATTTTTAAATGAAAAAGATTGTTTATATCTTACTACTTGTATTTTTGGATGAAAACATGACCATATGAAGTAATATAGAAAACTATTATATTGAACTATACAGTGTGTTGCACTCTGTCAAGTAAAATATCCTATATTGTTTTAATAGAAAAATGTATTTGACGCATCGTGATGCATCGAGATATCTAATCAAATCGAATCGCTGACATGATAATCGTAATCGAATTGAATCGGGAGATCAGTGAAGATTCACACCTCTAACAATCATGGCACCCTAATAATCCCTATCTCTCATTGGCTCATTCATTCCCCTCTCCCCCTCCTCTCCTCCCCCTCCTCTCCCTCCCTTCCCCCAGGCTGTTGCTGCAAATGAGAAAGTGTTCTCAGTCAACTTGCCAGGTAGAATAACAGTTCAACTAAAAACTAATAATCAGTCAATTAATCGGTATCGGCTTTTTTGGTTTTCTAATAATCGTTAATCGTATCGGCCTTTAAAAATCATAATCAGTCGACCTCTATTTAGTATTCATTGACAATACGAAAACTATCTACTGAGCTGTCAAAGCTTGTCTTGCAATCTCACACACCCATAGATGAAAGCGACATATTAGCTTTTTCTCTGAGGTAAATCAAATTCCGGTTCTAGCACTGTACGTCAAAGCACCGCAGAAGTTGGATTATTTCAACTCTTGCGACACACGGCCGCACCACATCCACATTTTGCCGGTTCCGGTAGATTTGCCACAGCAGTGCGCATTGCTTCCTATTTAAATGAATGGACTTCCGCCGCAATGCAACCAGTTTGCCGGACCTGGTGTGAATCCAGCTCAAGGTCGTTTCACACAAAAGTCCGGACCAAGGACCGAACCAACGTTTGTGTTTAATTACATTGTATACATTTGATCCTGTTCTTTTTGGTTTCACATAGTGATTTTGCCAGTGCACTAAAGAACTTTCCATGACATACCTACAGCCTGTCGTCACCCATACGTGTGTTGGTTCTCCCTTTGATTGGTGAGTAGACGGGTGTGTCTGACATTGGCGTGTTGTTTTGTCTTTTTCCGTATGAATGAAACTTAATGAAAAAATACAGTAAATGAGCAAAACCTAATCGCGTTATGGTATTATGTATTACCAGCAGCCTCAATCTCAGCACCAACTGCAAGCGCAGCACAAACTACAAGCGCAGTAATCGCTAGAAATGTATTTGAATGATTTTGTCTGACCAAATTGAAATTAAATATGTAATCTCCTCTCTCCACCTACTCCCACAATTCATTTTAGTTTTTCTAGTGTTATTTTCTCCTGAGTTTGTTCTTCTTCTGTGGTACGTAGTTACTTCCTGTAATTGGTCCAAAAGTCTGAACCATCCAAAAAGTGTTTTTATACTGCAAACGAACCAAACAGTGCTTCAGTTTGGTCTAAACCGAGACCATCTTTTTGATCGGACCAGAATCTGGTCTTTTGTTCTGGACCGTGGTCCGAGGCACCTTTCACACCTGCAATTATGGTGCGGACCAAACTGAAAAGTTTGAAAGTCTGGACCAAATGAGGCATGTGTGAAAACATGGTACATGTCATAAGTTAATGCTAGATCATTACACTGAGGTGTTCATTAAAAGTAGGATATGTCAGTCTATTGGAAATATAACTTGAGCAGTTGAGAAAATGATGGAACCGTCTTCGACTTGAAAAATATGCTTTTTTAGAAAATTATGGAACAATATACGACTTCTTCCACACCTTTCCTGTTCTTGCTTTTTGATTGTCTGTGCTCGTCTGTCAATAAAGCATGCCATTCCATCAGAAGTGAACTAGTCTCACATTATTGACCACCCATTAACACGTCACGACCCATTAACAGGTAACGACCCATTAACAGGTAACGACCCATTAACACGTAACGACCCATTAACACGTCACGACCCATTAACACGTCACGACCCATTAACACGTCACGACCCATTAACACGCCACGACCCATTAACACGCCACGACCCATTAACACGCCACGACCCATTAACACGCCACGACCCATTAACACGTCACGACCAATTAACATTTCATAGTCGGCTGTTAAAACCCCAAAGTTGTAGATGCTATTCTCGACTGGGGAAAATGGAGAAATAATATAATAATTTGGCTCAAATACCCTGACAAGGGTATTGTAACAATAACTTGTAGAAGGGAAAAAAATACATTAGTGTTTGGGCCTTCATACTATGTAGAACAATATTCAAGTGTTTCAAAGTTATTTAAATACAACCTTACTCACTAAGTATGATAAATATTAAAGAATTATGTTAATTCATCAACATACAAATGTCCATGACTTGAGAACTGAATTCAAGGGGTCCAAATATGAGGCAAAGTAAGAATTAAACTAAACAACATGCCCTTACTACCCTATACATCAGGGCTGCCCTACCCTGTTCCTGGAGGTCTACCATCCTGTAGGTTCTTTTCAACCCTAATTTAGCACACCTGATTCAAATAATTAGCTAAATGAAAGCTAAAGAAGTTTCACCACAACTGGGGTTGGAAAGAAAACCTACTGGACAGGTGATCTCCAGGAACAGGGTGGACAGGTGATCTCCAGGAACAGGGTTGGGCAGCTCTGCTCTACGTGGTCCTGCTACATTACATTTAAATTGTTACTTACCAAACATTCCATAACGTAAAGCGTCCAGCAGGGTGGGTGGTGTGGGTCCTGCATTCATCAGACCCATCAGAGCTTCCTGGTGATAGGAACAGGTTTAGGACCACGTACTGTAGCTGGGCCCTGGGACTATGGCATTAAGATAGGGGGCAACGAGTTACAGTATACTCACTTGGGTATGGAAGAGATGTGGCGTATCCTGCATTAGTTTATGGTCTAGTGAAATGAAGAGGGTTGGGTTACAATTGAGAGATTAGATTATAAGTGTACAGTAGCCAGCTATTACAGGGTTTGGCACATATCTACAAATTACAGACAATTGAAAAATGTCACATTTCCTAACAATGTTGAGACCTGATCATGATGCAACGTGTTAGCATGCAGTTATAGGAGCGTTATATGTAGTAGGTTGGTTAGAAAGCGACCGTAACGTTAAAGTACCTGTATAGTTCTAAATACCAAGATATCATCACAACGAGACAAACAACATCTAGTCCTCATCTTACCTGGTTCCCAATCTCTATTTCTAACTCTGGACATCGTATTAAATTGTGTTGGTTTAATGATAGCTAGCTACTGCGTTAGTCTCACAATTATGTTCTTTCCGAGTTTACAGCAACTAGCAAGCATGACTCAATGACACTTTAACATGACGCCCATATTTAGTCACTTGTGTTCTTTCAGCGACACTATCTCATGCTGGCGACACTTCAGATTACGTCATATAGGTCGGTATAATGAGAAAACCTTCAAAATAAAAGCCCGAAGGTCAATGGATATCAAAGTGCATAACACTTTAATTAGTTAGTGAACTCTATACAAAGGCCAGTTTTACAATGTTTAAAGCATGTAGAAAGTTTGAT
>JACXGM010037105.1:0-11200 GCA_016801145.1 Umbra pygmaea
CAAGGCACGGACCACCAGACTTAAAAACAGTTTCTTCCCACAGGCCATTCGGCTGCTCAACATGGAACACAGACACTGATCGCAAATCGTCTGTTGAGCACTAACACTCTCTGGTCACTTTATGCTCTCTACATCTGATGTAGCAGAATTCAAATGCACCTTTAAAAGCAATTTTCCATGCCAATTCTATAATATTCACTACTTCTACTGTTGTACATTTTCCAAACCACTGATCAGTACATAGCATTTTATTATTATTATTATTATTATTATTACTATTGTCATTAATATTTTAAAATTCTTATATTGTTGTAATTCTTGTTTTTAAGCCCACTGCATAGAATCGCCGAGCCATGTCAAAAATAATTTCTCTGCATAGGATGATGTATGTTATTCAATGCATATGATAAATAAACAACTTTGACAACTTTGACTTTGACAGTAGCCTGCTGTCAGCCACAGCCTCCAGGAGCAGCCTGCTCTCAGCCACATTCTCCAGCAGCCTGTTCATCACCACAGCCAGCCCACCAGGTCAACGCCCCAGCTCCGCCTATGCCTGAGCCCCCATGGCCATGAACCTGGAGGGCCTGATCCTGGCCCCACCACCTGAATTTGAGGATAACGCAGCCATGGAGGAATCCGGACCCCCTGCTCACCCGCCGCTGACGTCTGGACCCTCGTCGCTGATGTCCGGACCCCCCTGCTCAGCCGCCGCTGACTTCCGGACCCCCTGCTCAGCCGCCGCTGATGTCCGGACCCCCTGCTCAGCAGCCACTGACGTCCGGACCCCAGTCGCTGACGCAGCCATCCGTACCCCCGTCACCGACGATGCCACCCGGACCCCCGTCGCCGACGCCGCCATCCGGACACGACGCCGCCATTAATATGAATTAAAGGAGGTACTATAATCCAACAAAAAGAGGTGTGTCTTGTTTGTCCAGTGTAGTAATACAATTCTACCTTGGTATGGTGTCACTAGGTCACATGACATGGAAGCTATTGAAGAAAATCAAGACTTTCCATAAGAAAATGCTGTTTTTTCATATAAAATATTAATATAAATTAAAGGAAGCACTAAAATCCAACATAAAGAGGTGTGTCTTGTTTGTCTAGTGTTGTAATACAAGTATGCATTGTTTGGGGTCACTTGATCACATGACATAAAAGGAAAATCAAGCCTTTTGTGTTTTTGAAAAGGTAATTTATTGACGGTCCCTAACTGAAACTCATGGAAGTTAAGACCGGTGCCTCTGAGGTGAGCTAAACGTATTTGACTGCCTTTAGGCTGGGAAACTGAGTATAGGCGGTAATGCACCATTTCAGTTGGATGCCAACCGCCGTTAAACACCAACGAAGAAGAAGAAGAAGAAACTGAGTATAGCGACACCGCTGGATCTGTAGTGAATGTTTGTCGAATATCCAACCCGAAACCAACTTCACCCCGGTGCAAAACACAGAGTCGCATACAGAGTTGTGGCACTAATGTAATTCCATAGTAAAGAACACTTTGTGATACTAACCCATGTGTGGTGGGATTAAATGAGAAGGTGGTGAGTTAATGTCGTGGTCAATATCAATATAGAGATCTAATTAAAACGAATGCTTCACATTTTGTCTGTTTTGCGAAAAGAAACGTTTGCCTAAAATGTTATCACGTGATAAGCCTTACCCGGAAAATAAACAGTCATTCACCTTTCAACTCTGACCGCACCCACCGTGTACGTGGAGCCAAGAAAGTGCAAACTGCACTGATCATATGGTATTTTTTCTGTGAGTTAAGGACATATAATTTAACAAGCCCTATGGTAAAGCTTATGATATTATATATATAAAGTCAACTTTTCGACGTTGTTTACATTGAACTTAACAGCTGATGCTTGCTTGCTAGCTGGCTAATGTCGCTAACAAGCTAACTAAAGATAGCAAGCTCTTTAACCTATCAAACGTACAGTACATCTTCTAAATGTATTAGAAAAAACATGTTCAATACTTTTAAAATAAGAACTAGCTAGTTTGTTGGCAATCATTGTTCGTGACATTTAGCCAGCTCTGTGAGCCAGCCTAATTAGGTAGCTACTGTAACAGTTATTTAATCTAAACTAACATTCTCCATGGCTCCAATGGGAATCCGTCTATCGCCACTTGGAGTGGCCGTGTTTTGTTTATTAGGACTCGGCGTTATATATCACCTTTATGCAGGAGTGATATCTAGCAGGATAGCTGCGTTCACGCAGAAGAGAACCGTGGACCTCCGGGAACTGCTCGCACTGTCAATAGAGGCAGCAGTCCAAGGCGGTCGGGAGGTGAAGAAGGTCCGCGAAGAAAACACTTTACAAGAAAAGACAAAGGGTAAAACAAAGGAAGGAGCAAGCGAAAAGCTGACTCTGGGGGACTTAAATTCACATAGAAAGATGTATTATCTTATCAAGAACACATATCCGTATGTAAAGGTAAGGACGAAAATGTATTGAATTGTTTTAACTTAACATCCGTACCATCATCATCACTTAACGGTGTTCACCATCAGTGCCGGATCTAGCCTTTTGTGGGCTCTAAGCTGAATTCGATTTAGAAGCCCCCCATATTTAATCAAACTGATAAAGGCAACTCTATATTGCTTTATAAAAAAGTTTTTTTGTTTTATGCTGTACTGTACTGTACTGTACTGTACTGTACTGTACTGTACTGTACTGTACTACTGACAAGTAACCCCTTGGTCAGTGGACTTTATGTTAATTTGATATTCTTTTATTTTTTTTATGGAGATTACAAGAACTCTCAATTGGTTTATTAATATCCTGACCCAAAATAAAATATCAAGTGATTTCTCATTTTACGGTGGTCAAACAAAACCCAGATAAAGACTCCATGGAGGGCATAGCATCCGCTGGCTTTAGTTTTCCTTTCAACTGGTATCCAATGAGACAGTCAACCAGGTGAGAGGGGTTTCCAACTCATTATTACCCTTGATGGTTCACCAACCACTGAAGGTGGGTTTGGCGTAAAAAGAACGATGGTTATAACAAATAGAACCTGATCCCCACTGTTAAGTATAGTGGAGGTTTTATGATGTTGTGGGCTGTTTTTCCTCCAAAGGCCCTGGGAACCTTGTTAGTATACTGTACAGCAGTGGTACTCAAACCCTTCCATGGAGGGCCTAATGTATGCAGGTTTTCACTTTTACCTTGTACAAGCCTGATGGAGTAGCTCATTAATTGGTTAGTATCTCCCCTCATCTGACAGTCTAGGTCCTAATTATGCTCTAATTGAAGGGAAAGACCAAAAACCAGCATACACTAGGCCCTCCATGGAAGGGTTTGAGGACCACTGCTGTACAGTTTTGTTTGAAATAATAGCAGTGTGTTCAAAAAAGTGAGTGAAGCTCACGATCCTTATAATAGCTTTTATTTTCATACACGCAAATGCATTGGGAACACTGCACACTATTCCAGATCAAAACATGAAGAAAAAGTTATTAAATGTGTTATTACATTATAGAAAGTGAAGCAAAAAGGATGTTAAGCTGTTCAAATAAATAGCAGTGTTTGCATCTGTCTTTACAAACTCAAAACATTTACTGTATATTTGAAAATATTAATTGAAAAATGCTTGAAGATTTAGCCATCCTGTGAATCACTGAAATAATATTTAGTTGTATAACCATGGTTTCTGAGAACTGCTTCACATCTATGTTGCATGGAGTTGACCAACTTCTGGCACCTGTGAACAGGTATTCCAGCCCAGGACGATTGGGCTACATTCCATAGTTCCTCTGCATTTCTTGGTTTTGCCTCAAACAGCATTTTTGATGTCATGCCACAAGTTTTCTATTAGATTAAGGTCCGGGGATTGGGCTGGCCACTCCATAACATTAGTCTTGTTGGTCTGGAACCAAGATGCTGCTCACTTGCTGGTGTGTTTGGGGTCGTTGTCTTGTTGGAACACATTTCAAGGTAATTTCCTCTTCAGCACAAGACATGACCTCTAGAAGTATTTTGGTGTATTCAAACTGATCCATGATCCCTGGTATGCGATAAACAGGCCTGACACCAGAGTATGAGAAACATGTCAATGTCATGATGCTTGCACCACCATGCTTCACCGTCCTCACAGTGTACTGTGGCTTGAATTCAGTGTTTGGGGTTATCTGACAAACTCTGCGGCCCCTAGAACCAATGAGAACAATCTTGCTTTTGATCTCCTTTGATCACCCTGGAGCTGATCATTGGCTGAGTCTTTGCCATTTTGGCTATTCTTTGATCCATTCGAATGGTGGTTTGCCATTTTCTTCCACGTCTTTCTCGATTTAGTTGCCATTTTAAAGCATTTAAGATCATTTTAGCAGAGCAGCTAATCATTTTCTGCACTTTGTATGTTTTCCCCTCCAATCAACTTTTTAATCAGTATATGCTGTTCTTATGAACAATGTCTGGAATGACCCATTTTACTCAGATTTTCAGAAAGAAATGCACTTTATCCAGCATGTACAACATTTGCGGACTTCGTCCTTGAATAACAGCCACATGTTTGACACCTGTTTTTTCACAGAATGAATGACCTCACTGCTTGCACTCCACACTGACGTCTGTTACATTTGATTCAAAGGGACACCTGCTGGCAACTTTAATTATGGCACACAACAGTCTTAATTCCACTATGATCAGACAGACGCTTCTGTAACCGGACTGAACGATTCACGTCCTTCATCACAAACTGCATAGTTTCGAAAAGGGTTGATTTTTGTAATTTGTCAACACTATGGGTTATTAAAAGAAATAGAACTGTCTGAGACAATAAACACTTTCATAACACAATGTCATACAAACATCTTGATTTGGAGTGTTTCCAAAACATCAAACATATGTGAACTTCGCTGATCTGATGAGAGTGGAAATAAAACTGTATAAAATGTTCATTGATATTTTATGGATTGGTTTTATGAACATATGAAGTAGCCTAATGATTGTATAATAGCAAGGCGCAGATTGCTCAGTGGTTAAGGAGACAGAGGTTGTGGCCAGAAGGTTTCAAGTTCGATTCCAGAGTAAGGCAATTGACGTTAAATATTTTCCACATTGCCAGTGCTCAGGCTATTCATTTTTTTGTCTCGCAGGGCAGACAAAAATTCTCGCAGGGCACAGGTTGCAGGGATGGCTAAATGGACCATTGCATGTTAATATAGGTGAGGGAAGACCCCTGCTTTTTTGGCCCAGTACACCAATTCAAGTCCAGGTATGCATCTGCTAGGTACCGCTGAACTTCAACCATAGCATTGACACTAGCACCCTGTATTTTCCTGGTGTCACTGACTCTGTTTTTCAGGAGTGACCACAGGTTATCATCATCAGCAACCCCTGGCAATAAAAAAAATATCAATTTGTAATTCTATAAAGGCCTGCGACCCCTCGCCGGGATACGCACTTGACGATGTGTGTGTGTAAAGGATTTACAGAATGTCAAATATATAAATATCCAATAATAATAATAAACATCTGATGTCGTTGGTCCATCTTGTGTCTGATGGCTCAATCTTGCAATACTCTCACAAATCTCTCAGCCACGGTCTCATGCATTCGAAATGTTCATTTTTGATGCCTCGTTTTATACCCGAGACGTCAGTGTTTTTGACAAGTGCGACACAGGTATCATTCAATGTCACATGACAAAGTGTTTCGACGACACTTTGTCATGTGACCAGCAGTGTTTTTGAAACACGTCTCGATATGTTGTTCCGATGCAGTGATGTGTCGAAAACATCGAGGCAGTTTTGACACTTGAGTGTCGAGAGCCCATCACTAGAGTGCATAAGAGAGGACCAAGGACCCTGGATGATCTGGAAAGATTCTGTAAGGAGGAATGGTCTCAGATACCTTGCTCTATATACTCCAACATTATAAGATCACACAGGAAAAGTCTTAGTGCTGTTATATTGGCAAATGGAGGTTGTATTAAAAGCAGAGGTACCAACAATCATGGCACATGTGGTTTTGTTAGAAACAAGTATTCTTTGATGACAGATTTTATTTTTCTCTGAATAAATGTACTTCAATTAAAGGTTTGATGTTTCAAACCTTTTCATTGTTACATTATGCCAATTCACCAAAAGATGCATTTTTACTAACCCTTTTTTACTCATTTTACTAGGGGTGCCAATAATCCTGGAGGGCTCTATATGTCTTCTTGCCTTCTTGGAAGCAAAATCATTTATATCCTCATAAGAAAGTTGTCTGCCTAGCTGATGGTTGATAATAATGACTGCTAATCCATTCAGACATTTTTGTGCCATCAATTTTAGCTTGAAGAAACTCTGCTCTGCAGAGGCCACTGTTACTGGGCGGGTCTATTCTCAAAGCTATCCAAAGATTTGAGTACAACTCACAGACTTCATTTTCGTAGATGTACAGTGGGGAGAACAATTATTTGAAACACTGCAGATTTTTTTTATATTAAGGGGCCTGCTATCCTATCTGGGGGGCCCCCAGCTGATTCCTACATAAATAGGGGCCCCAATAATTTCTTTAGTTTTTTATTGTAAGTTACTTAAAAAAATATATATAATTTCATTTGTTTCTGTCTAGGGGCCCCCATATAGAAAACATTGAAAATTATTATGCAATATTAATTGGGCCCCCAGATTAAAACAAATAATATACATATATTCTTTTTTCTAGGGGCCTCCCAAGTGGAACCGGCCCTGTTCACCATACTCTTAAATGGCCCTGATGTGTTGTACTGTGTGGTGTAATGGGTAGTGGGTACCAATTTTATTAACTATTACCTCAGTCATGTCGTAATGTTGTGAGAGGACAGCTTGGTCTAGCTGTTACAATGGGGTGATGTTTCATCATGTTGAACTTTATGTTAATTCCCATTGCAGGTAAACTCAGAAGAGCATTATGTGACAGATGTTGAGCTGGGGGTGTGGAACAAAGAAATCCCTGATGATATTTTGCAGAAGGTGGAGGGGGGAAAGGCGGTCCCTGCAGACAGCATCACAATCTGGATAGACCCACTGGATGCCACACAGGAGTACACTGGTATGGAATTTCAAATTAAAATACATTTTATATAAAGTGCATACATAACATTATAGCAGAAGTAACAATAAAAAATATGTCCTCCCCACAGAAATCAAATCAAGGCCTGTACCCATGCAACATATACCTCTTAGGGCCCAGTATCCCGCAAAGACATTCCGCCCCTCCCAAAAAAACACTGGACTAGAATCACAGTTCACAAGTCCAATATTTATCGTATATATACATATCATATATCTACAGAAAGCTTAGACACTCAGGAATGTAGCAAATGTCTCCATCATACAGTAGCTATAACAAAAGTAATAATTACACCTCAATATGAGCTATGTGCCTTGTACAGATGCATCTCAAATGAAATTGAATGTCAACTAGAAATATGGTTAACAACCTCATCTTTTAGGATATAAATATACAGTCTTATATCTTTACAAAGCTTAAAAAGTCAGGAATCTAGCAGATGTCTTTGTTTTACAATAGCTATAATGACCATATTATAAAACGGCATAATGTGAACTATGTGCCTACTAAGCAATGACATTCTTTTTTTAGCCTTGTAGAAAATATAATGTGGAAAAAAATCTAAGTTAACGAATGCAATATTTAACTTGTATACATATATGAGTCCCATATCTTTTTAAAGCTTAAAACCTTGGGAACATAGCAAATGTTTCGGTTTTACAATAGCTATAACAACAAGATCATTATTAGTCATAATGTGACATACATAGCCAGTAACAAAAGCAATTAGCTTGTACACTCAGCTGGAAAAATCTGATTCAATTTCAATTAGAAACACGGCTAACAACCTCATTTTTTATGTCTCGTATGTCCTTAAAGGACAACTCCGGCGCAAAATGAACCTAATGTTTAATAACACATTGGTACAGAGTCGACCGTTCTCTGGGATATGTTTTCATGCTAAATGAATGTGCCCAGTTTTTGTGCAAACTGATAATTACCTTATAATGCTAGTTGTGTATGGAGGACCAAGTCTGCCAAAATAAGAAATATATACAGTGAACCCTCGCTATATCACGGTTCACCTTTCAGGGTCTCGCTGCTTCGCGGATTTGCTTTGTGCATTGTGTTCTGCATTCTGATTGGCTAAACAGTCTCTCCGCTTCTTCTCTACCTGTGTGTCAATAACGTTGCGGTTTATACACGTACGTAAAACAGCTTGCCAAATTTAAGTTTGCAAATTCTCTTGCAATTACAAGTTTCTCTAAAACCCATAATGTCAACAAAACGTTCTGCGTTTTTCTTCATAATCATTTTTCATTTTCTCCCGTTCTAATCCAATGACTCGGGTCGCGGTGGGGCTGTGCTGATCTCCGCAATTTGAAGCCTTCAGTTCGTATTGATGATTAAAATTATTATTTTACAGTACAGTTATTTGTAAAAAAAAAACGTTTATACAGCACTTTTATTTGTTAAACAAATGCTTGGGCCTGTAAAAAGGTTTTGTTCTTTGGTTTCAATGTATTATGGAGTATTTCGTTGTATAATAATTGTAAAAAAATAAAGGTTACTACTTCGCCGATTTCGCCTATTGCGGGTTCTTTTTAGAACGTAACCCCCGCAAAAAACGGGGGTTCACTGTATTAAAAAAAGGAAAAATTAAATAAGCATATGAATAAATGCACAAAAAATACAGTAAATAAACAAAGGTAGTAATGAAATTATACAGTGAGACATATATGTATATATTTCTTTTAATTAGCTTCTTTATTTATTCACCTTTATAATAATTACCTTATTTATTTATTGTCTGTTTTAATCTTCAAATTTATTTATTAAATACTTATTTTTGAAATGTATATATTTATGTGTATATTATAATATTTTTGTCTGTTTTATTCTTCCTGTGTATTTTTATGTATGCATTTCTGCCTCATTATGTAAATGAGGAGGGGCTGTGTCTTAAGGTGTCAACTTTCGCCCATTGTTTGGTTAGCATTATACTGCATCGGTTGAATCTACATGACTTTTCCCAAACCAAAAATCGTTGTTTAGCAATGGCGAACTCGGCATGCAGATGTTCGGTTTCCGACCTCTTTTAAGGGAAGCTGCTAATAGACTGGAGGAATTAAAATGTGATTAACGTTAGCAACCATGTTGAGAAGATGGGCCGCTTCCTCCAAATTATGGAAAACCAGACGGTCGAAATCTGTGTCCATGTGTGCTGCTAACTGAAATACACGTTCTGTCAGAATTTTCAAACGAAAAATATTAAAGTCAGGACTTATAGCATTGTTTTCAAATAAAGTTGCTAAATGCCTCAGCTCACTGATAACCTCATCGTAAATAGCCATCTTTGTTGTGAATGTGGCCGGTAGCATGTAGATTCGACCGATAGGGTTGGGTACCGTTCGCATTTAAACCGATACCAGTACCAATAACAATACCTTGAATTCAATACCGATACCCAACGGTAATTATTTCGGTACATAGAAAATCTAAAGAGATGTGGCTAAAGGTGGCAGCACATAAAATATACATATGTTTATACATTAAAATCGGATTGCTTAATTGATTACATTTATGCTTGATGTTGGCTAGTTAGCTAAGCTGATACACAGTCGAATACTGTTATGATGATGAACGTTAAATAACATAAGTCGTCAACATTTCCTAAGCTGTGTGAAAAATACGCTATTAAAATGCTTATGATAATGATGCTATAATGATAAAGTAATGAAAAAGCCCACTTATCTCCAAAAACAATTTATCCAACTACTGTAGGTATTATTTTACCTGAACATGACAATGAATTTGATGTTATCCTGGCTCCCCTGAAGTTTTGTCCCTGGAGGGCTCAACGTCTACCATTGATAGCTGCGGGCAACTTTAATTAAGTTTCTATTTGCATATCACGTCGTCTGTTTGAGAAGGTGTTTCCTTAGGTTTGACATGTTGCCATGCTAGCTTTCTATATCACATCGCAAATATTACAACGAGTGTTGTCTCTGGCTGTATCAATTTTAGAAAAGTGTAGCCACACTTCTGACCGCTTTCGACTCCAATATCATCCAACTGCAGCCACAAATGGGTGTTCTCGTGCTGGTGGGGGTTCCAGTTTTCATAAACTGGAATGCCCCGAAACACATTTTCCATAGCGGTCAAATTAATTATATTACAACCATGATTACAACATTCACGGTTAAGGTTAGGCATGAGGATACTAACCAATGCAGTCTCACGGCATTTTGTAATATATTGTAATCTGTCACGCAATTTTAATCTGTTGATTCGTGTACACGGACACGATTTTCTTGTGTTTTTAGCACATTTCCTTTTCATGTCTCTCATTACATTTCAAAATATATGTATTTAAATTGGAAGCATCATGACGTAGCATTTCAGTAAAACATGTTCTTCTAATATATTTTAGATGGGTTTAACAGCAAGGTTTAATTCAGAGTGGTTAGGGTAAGGGCTTGGGTAAGGGTTATGATTCATTTAATGACTGAAAGTAAAAATCGTATTTTAGATGGGCTTAACAGCAAGGTTTCAGAGTGGTTAAGGTTAGGGTAAGGGTCTGGTAAGGCTTATTGTTAATGTAAAGATACAAAGTAAAAATTGCCTGTCTGCATCACGCTGCAATGGAGAACAAAACGCAATTGACAAGCTGCAGATGTGAGGTAATCTTGCGAGAGATTCGCTCTCAGGTACTGAAATGTGGCACCGATTGATTTTACATGAACCAATACTCAGTAATACAGACGTGATTCGGTCGATACCGGTAAAAGTACAGGGGTCGGTACCCATCCCTATCGACCGATGCAGTATAATGCTAACCAACCAATGGGCAGAAGTTTACCCCTTAAAACACAGCCCCTCCTCATTTGCATAATTAGGGAAAAATGCATACAGAACTGAAACTGTGACGCCTGGCTGTATTAGGGCTGGGCAATATATCGATATTATATAGATATCGTGATATTAGACTGATTATTGTCCTATCCATCCATCCATCCATCCATCTTCATCCGCTTATCCGAGATCGGGTCGCGGGGGCAGCAGCTCCAGCAGGGGACCCCAAATGTCCTTTTCCCGAGCAACATTAACCAGCTCCGACTGGGGGATCCCGAGGCGTTCCCAGGCCAGGTTGGAGATATAATCTCGCCACCTAGTCCTGGGTCTTCCCCGAGGCCTCCTCC
>JACXGM010037106.1:0-11199 GCA_016801145.1 Umbra pygmaea
CCGTTCCCTCTCCCATCACCCCGTTCCCTCTCCCATCACCCCGTTCCCTCTCCCATCACCCCGTTCCCTCTCCCATCACCCCGTTCCCTCTCCCATCACCCCGTTCCCTCTCCCATCACCCCGTTCCCTCTCCCATCACCCCGTTCCCTCTCCCATCACCCCGTTCCCTCTCCCAGCCCTCAAGTCATGTCTTATCTACCATCCAGTTGTCTCAAATCCTAGAGCCCTTCAGTATCGCGTCACATCTCTCTCCGCCACGCCGCCTGGCTGCGTTTGTTCAGCTGCTAAGCTCACCTGCATGAAACAATATGAGCCCCCTCCTTGCTGCCAAAGGTGTGTTTGAGGGGGTCCCCTGAGACACGGGAGGGAAATGGAGCTCGGCAGCTCTCTGCATGAGAGCTCACCAGCTTTGAAGCCTTTCAAGAACCCGGGGTTCTGTTGTGGTGAATGTTTATGCTGCGAACAGAGAGAGAGAGAGAGAGAGAGAGAGAGAGACCTTGGTGGTTGTTTTTTATTTTATTTATGTGAATCCAGACCTTTTTTTATGCCTTTAAACAACTCAGCCGCTCAAACACCAGTCAAAGAATATTTAAACTGTCTGTTCTGAGTGAAGTCAGCCACAGTCGCTGCAGACAAAACGCTGCCAACTTCTGATACGCCTTGCCCCCATACCCTGGAAACTTACTGAACGTGTATAATGCTTGGTAGTGCGTGGAGTTCAAGTTTATTCCAACACCAAGCACATTTAAAAAAAGGCTTTGAATGTTAAATGTTGACAGCCGGTTGACATCATTCTTGTTAGAGGTTTTCATGCATTAGTTGTATGCTTTCCTCCTCTAAACATTGCTCTAACTGTGCTTAATTTGACTTGGTTTAAAATGTTTGTTATTCTTGGATTTGTACTTCTAGTTCCAGACTAACTTTTATCGTGTCAGTATTATATCCCTGATGCTAGTGTAATTCCTGACTAACCCACACTAGTGTTCAGATGTTTAGTGTCACCCAGAAATGTTCATGATTTTAAATGAAGTTCATACCATATTTCACCAAGGTGGCATTCAATTAAAGAAATATATAATTGCTGGAAATGACTGATTTATAATTTATTATTATTTCAGTGTCCTAATGAAATCTTTTAGCTCATCTGAAGTTAATCATGTTTTGACTATAATTTATTACCAATGTAATGCCACCTTGGTGAATTAAAATATTAATTTCCATCAAAACACACACCAAACCTACGAATGCTAGTGTACATCATGTCAGTGGTATATTATATTCCTGATGCTAGTGACTTGGTGCCAGTTGGGCCCTCCTGTCTGTGTGGATCTAACCGTTTCCTCTATCCCCAGGTCAGCGTCTTTTCGGGGAGACCATCTTGGGCCTAACCCAGGGATCTGTGTCTGACCTGCTGGCACGCCCCAAGCCCTGGCACAAGCTCAGTCTGAAGGGAAGGGAGCCCTTTGTCCGGATGCAGCTCTGGCTTCAGGATCCGCGCAACGTGGAGAAACTCATGGACATGAAACGCATGGAGAAGAAAGGTCATACCTCCATCCTCTCTGTTCTCTGATTGCCTCTTGACATCTGAACCCAATGACCGTTAGCCCAGGCCTAACCCTTATACCTGTCAATCAGGAAGGGGCGAAGTCAAGGTCAATGGTGTTTACTAGGAAAGTTGTCCTTGTGGATGGCCATGAGTGTCCTTGTGGTCCAAGCTGTTACTAGGGTAATTCTCTGTTAGCTAGCGACCACTATAGGCCATGTTACCCCCTGCCTACTGCCATCCATTCCACAGTCACCAGACAGACACCAGGCAGCCCTAGTAGCACCCAGGAGAACAGGGGAACCCAGGAACAAACAGAGCAGGAGAACAAGCTAGCAACCCAGAGAGGGGCGGCGTGGGGTTTTCAGATTCTTCTAATTGCCCAGATGCATCCCTGGGCAGCCCAGTCAAACATCCTGCCCCTGGCTGAGAACAAAAGGGGGGCGGTGCGTGTTGATTGCGTGTGTGCGTGCGTGTGTGCGCGGGGGAGTGGCGAGCGATATGCGCTTCTCGGCACTGTCAACATGATCTGGGCTGGAGACATCAAGCCTCTCATCAGACGTGACGCTCCACAGTCTCTCCAGGCCTCGCTTATTAAAAGTCCGATGCGTTCAGCAGAGCGCTGTTCTGTGCCCGCCCCCCCGCCCCGTGAGCTAAGTGAACATTCTTGGAGTGATTAGGCCTGTTTAACACTTCTCCTGGGCTAAAAGTGACATTCCAGGTCCTTGTTTGGGGCAGGGACTGACGCTAGGCCAGTGATGACATGGTGTGATGTGGAAGAGGCTAGCCTAGGGCATACTCCTCATTAGCTGGCCAATCCTAGGCCTTTTCCTGCCTAACCCCAGCTTAGCCGGCAGGGACCTAAGTTAGGAACAGTTGGCACAATGTGGCTTTGTTCTATGTAGTATTGGTGATAACAATTGTATGTATTATTCCTTCTAATACCGCTTTACATTGTATGGTCAAACATTAGTTTGGCTGATAAGGGGTGCTATGAGGGCTTAATGAAAGCTGTTTCCCCTTAACAGATTAGCTAGGATAAGGTTAGCACTACTGCAGTCTGCTCCTCACCCTTTGAAGGTTAAACAAGCAAAGCTGACCAATCAGCGCTTTGGTAACAATGGTAATATATATCAAGTTAAAGCCGTATATATATTTATTTTGAACAATATTAAAATTGGGTGTGTTTTATACTGTCCATAGTTGCACTTGAGTGTGGCTTTCATTTCACCAGGTAAATATGTTTAAACATATCGTGAACAGAAAGAGAGTGGAGTGATCGATTTCTCCTTATTGTTTTACATGGTGACAGTAGTACAACCCGATTTCATGTGTGAGGGAACTAGTGTCTCCTGAATGTTGATGGGGTACTACCGCCCCCTGTTGGTAGGGAGCTGTGATGCAGCGGAGGCATCAGAGCCTCAGAAAAGGTCACATTCCTGTTTTTGGAATGTTGAAATGCATTGTTGTAGTGTCATTCAATCAGGCAATGTATTTTATTTAATAGTTTTTACATCAGCCATCGTCACAAATTGAGTGCAAATCCACAGCCTGGTTGGAACAGTAGTAGGATGTAAACACTTCTCTATTGGATAAAATCTGTTGAATGACCGGATACTTGGACAGCCTACTCTGTCAAGGTGACCAGGCTCTGCTGGCTGGACCCTATGCCTATTTTAACACCACATGGCCAATATATTTTACTTATCAAGCTTGTGTGCATTCATGTCAAACTAATATACATTGCCATGATGGATTTAACGCTCCCTACTCTGTAGAAGATTTGTATGTTTATCCCTCCTCTCTCTCTTCCAGCCTACATGAAGCGGCGCCACAGCTCAGTGAGTGAGAGCCAAACGGCGGACAGTGGGGGTTTGTCGGGGGGAGACTTCAGCCAGGGGGGTAGCCCCCAGCATAGCCTTGGCCAGCACCTCCAGCAGCCCCCCCAGCAGAACCTGAAGAAGCCCCGTGTGGTGCTGGCCCCTGAGGAGAAGGAGGCCCTGAAGAGGGCCTACCAGCAGAAACCCTACCCCTCGCCCAAAACCATAGAGGAACTGGCCTCACAACTCAACCTCAAGACCAGCACCGTCATCAACTGGTTCCACAACTACAGGTGGGTTCAGGGAGGAGCAGAACGAGCTGCCAGGGGGGCCAACTCTGGTCCAAACCGGGTTCCTCTATATTGTCTTTGATTTGAGGTTCAAGCTGTGTTCCTTGCTGAGGGTTGTTGGTTCCTTTGTGACTGGCAGGTCTCGTATCCGGCGGGAGCTGTTTATTGAGGAGATCCAACGAGGGGAGGGCGGCTCCCCATCCACCAGAGCGGGCAAGGCCAGCGAGGGTGACAGCTGCGACGGCACAGAGTCGGACGGCACGGTGGAGAGCACACGGCCCTGTTATGATCCGCACCCACCCTCAGAGGGAGAGGGGGGGTCGGACCACAGAGACGACGGAACCACCTCAGCCCCTGGCAGCACCGCCGCAGGTACTAGTGGTGCCCTTGACAGCCTGTTCAGCTTTCCAGAGAGCAGCCATGTTTCCTCCGTGGCTACCGCTGCCCGAAACCCCCGCGACAGCAGCCTGCGCAAAAAAAAAGCTGCCAATCTCAATAATATCATCCACCGCCTGGAGAAAGCTGCCAGCAAAGACGAGCCTCATGAGTGGGAGTTTTAACAGGGTCCCCCTTGCTCATGCTGCCAGGGAGAAAGAGTTCCTATTTTTCTAGTTCTCTGACTGCACAGTCTCAACGCTAAGCCTGGAGCAGTGCTGCCCCAGAACAACTGGAGTCTCTATCCAGTTTCATATCAAAGAGGGTTTAGAGACTTTTTCTGAGAAGTTAAACAACGGCAACAACCTGGTTTTGTTTGGAGATAAAGCACTTAACAGCCCTGCTGGCCACAGGGCCCAAACATCGCCGGCCAAAGGTGCGAAAGAGACGAAAGACTTTCGCTACTCCCAAAGGAGTGTTACAACAGGATGAAAACTGTCAAAAAAAGCAATTCTGTGTGTTTGTGTGTGTGTGTGTGTTTCCCTTGAGAGATTTATTCGCCACATCAAATTTTTCTAACCTTGTTCGCTCAGTGAGTTTTCACATCTAGCAGATTAACTGTTACAATGTTTTCCCTTTTTCTCTGTTTTTCTAAGAGGTCCCTCATAACTATGTTGCAGTTGGTTGGCTATCCTTAGGGATTGCCCAAAAACTAAAAAAGAACAAAAACCAACCATTTAAAAAAAGAAGCGTCTGCCTACCTTTCTGTGCCCCAAAAATTGCCATTCAATGGCTTTGGAACTCTTAATATGCTATTGACTCCATTAAGAAAGGAATCAACATTTGTATCAATAATTTCTCTTTTAATCTTTTTTAAAGCAATTCGGTTGCCACTAAGAGATTGCACAGTCTATCGACTCTAAACAAAGCTAGTTTCAATTTCTAAATATCTTTGGAGGGTAATATGTTAAATGAAAAATACAAATTAGCAGTTGAAAAAATATTACTTTGATTCAAAATGTTTCAACGTACAAAGGTCATGTCAGGAAAAAGATGAAATTAGAAAAATGTTTGTGGTAGCTGAGTTTTACTGTTCTTTCTCGTGGGTGATCTAGAAGATCTTTGATAATTAGTGCACATTTCTTTCATAGCTTTAACTGACTTTCGGGGGACGCCATTTTTGTGGCACTGGGAGCATTTGTTTAATACACTCCATTTTAGGCAAAAATCTGGTTTAAGAAGAAAAATACTAATTGAAGAAATGACAAAAAAAAGATTCATGGAAAAATGCTATTTCACTCTAGATATTTTTTTACATAAAAAAAGTTAGGAACCTGCTTTTTAACCTCTTAACCACAAAACCACACTATTGAGACCTCAGAACCAGGACGGCAGTACACCCGACAGCCACTGCACCTAACAGGCTGGCCCTAGGAAGGGAAGCTTGCGTTTCATTGGGTGAAAAAGCCAGGAGATGCACAGCTCACTTTACTGTATATTCCAAGCTTCAGGCTCTACTCCTCTCAACTCTTGTCCTACAGTTGTGTGTGTATGTGTATATATGTACATTGTAAAACCTAAAGACAAGAATCCCAGGCTCCAGTTGTGTAAGTGCTCATTAGGGGTACACTTTCCTCTGCTTCTGTTCCCATAGGGAGGAGCTCCTGAACCCCTGGTCATGGGAACCTGTCTCACACCTTCCTTTAACACCTCTGACATATATTCTCCACAGGCGGTCAAGTCAACCCAACAGTGCCAAAGCCTAGTAGAGATAGTTCAAAGGAATTCTTTACTGATTTAATCAACAATACCAAAAGTTATATCCACAGTATTGTCAATGTGACATTCCCCATTAAATCTGGATGTCTCAAATTCTCGCAGCAGGCTACATGCCTTCTCTTCCATATAGGACCAGTTTTAGGATCGCATCATGACTGTTAGGTCTCCCTTCTCATCTGGTCCTAGGTTATGGCCAGCCTCATCAATATATTTCAGAGGTTAAGATCACTTGACACGGGTGAGCGATAGAAACAAATACATTAGTTTTATACTTAACCCCAGCCCGTATCACTACCCTCCTATGCCACAAGCTCACAGTGCCTGCCCCCCCGCCTCTCCCCGTGCGCTGGTGTGTGACAGCACGTCTACGTGTACCCAAGTAGGCGTGCGCATGTGTGTTTTTGTATGCACGTACCATAAGATAGGGCTGTTGGAGGTGTGAGCGAGGACTAGCTCCCCTGCTCTGCCGTACAAACCCTTGTGTGTGTGTTTTCTAAGTCGGTGTGTGTTTTATTTGTACATACCTGCACACATGTTGAGTGCACAACTGCCACACTTTCTGTGTCCTAAGCTGTTTTCTAAATGGCTTCCGGCATAGCAGACTCACAGTAGGTCCCCTTTATGGCCATATATTAAAGACACAGTAGATCACTTCAACATATACATGTGTGTTTTTTTTTGCTTATTTATAGGTGCTGTATTTTACAATTGTCTAATTTGATTTTTGTTTTTTATTATTATTAAGTTTATTATTATTATTATTATTGTATGGAAGGGACTATAGGGGGTCATGTTAATTTTTTTTAGACTGATAGACTGCCGGCAGTATTGGGTTATACTTAAAAGATGTAGTTGTCATACATGTATATTAGTGCTATCTGAAGACTATTTTGACTGTCATTTCTATGGTTTGAACTGAAAATGAGAGAACAACCTGATGTCATCTATTGCATTATGGTGCATTCAACCTTTGACTTTTGATTTGTGTTTTTCATACAAGTGTTTTGGAAATCAGGTTGACTTTTATGTTGTATGTTTTTCTGTGTATCACTCAACCCTGGACAGAAATCGTAGTGGATCTCTCGCTTTAGCATCACCTCCCAATCTGATATTTTACTATATTTGGACTTCCAGATTTAGCAAGGTGTGACTTTGTAATTTCCTATTTATTGGCCTTTATTCGTATTACCTGGTGGTGTTGTGTTTTACAACGTAACCTAAATGTAGATCTGCACAAGGCTTGTCAAACTGCAATGCCCTTGCTGAAATCTAAACTTGGCTCCAATTGAAGCTAGTCGTACTATGCACTCCCATTCTTCAGACGATTGCTTTCATTATCATCTACTAAATATAGTTTTAGTTTCTTTAGACAGAAAATCACAGCTGATAAACTGACCTTTTTATATGTACTGTAACTGTTACACATATCTGTGTGGAAAGCACAAGCACTACTGACCAAAACCTTTTCAAAAGGGGAAGGCAACTTAACTGACACAATTTACCTTTAAAGTGTAATTGCGCATGCTCTTAAAGATGTTTATATTGCAATCTGGCTTTATAACAAGCTTGATCTTTCAATACTTCACATAATCAAAAAGAGATTTTAAAATTAAAGAGATTACTTTCACAACTTTTAAAAAAATGCGAATTTGGAGCACAATACATTTTAGTAAATGTACGGCTGTCTGATTCTTGCCTGATACCCTGCTCCTCCTACAGCAAAGCTGCTGGTGATTGGATCACCTCTGGAGGGCGGTGAACGCCCTGCGTGCTGTCTGGTTTTAAACCAGGCACCCTCAAGTAGCACACTGCCGGTCTGGGCCAAGCCACAGAAGTCACTATCAGCTGCCCACACTTCTACTCAACAGCCTGGAAAGAAATTGGCGATTGAAGAAAAATACGTCAAGGAGTGTTGAACTCATTTTGTTAAAAGCACAAGCACTGAGGCATGTAATGACCTTAACATAAAATAAAATATCCTAAAACATTACCTTTAAAAAAAAGGCATCAATATAATAGCACTATTGAAGACACATCTTAGCACTTAACTGACTGTGAGTGTTTTCCTCCAGACTATCTAAGTTCGTAAGCGTGCCTTTGCCTCCGTCACCCAGATCAAAGTGTTTATTGCTCAGAAATGAATGCAGTAAGCTGGCTAAAGCCTCTGGGCTAAAGTCTTGCTCCCAACCCATTGTCATTCTCATTAGCATCTTCATCACTGGTTTCCAAGTCTTGTGCAGGTACCACATGGAAACAGGATATAATTTAGGCTGGTCTTCTGGGGTTGTGTTTTCTGGAAATGGTCCCATTCTGTTGATTAAATGTGTGGCAGTTCTGAGACATTCTTCAGTCCTGGACTGGCTCCACCTGAGGTGATGCTAAAGCAGACTTGTAGTCCACAGATGAATAGGAGGTACATATTTAGAAGCCTGCTATTGTAGAGGCACCCAAAAAAACACTAGGGCAATGTAATCCAATGACGATTGCTTTGGAGGAAGTATTGTTGACAGACATTGAATATGTGCATTCAAGCAAAGCGTTAAATATTTTGGCCATTCAATACCTCCTTTAATGCTGAGTAAGGGTTGTTTTTGGCTGTTGCATGGCAACAACGAGTTTTTTCTAGCTATAGTATTTAATTCCAATAAACATTTATGAATATTAAAGCCTGTAAACATAAAATTAGAAACATTACATACATTCTATTGGGTAAGATTTTGAATTATCCTCTACGAGCATATCAAGAGTGGTATCTCTGCTAGTTTTAAAGTTATGGCCCATTTTATATTGCCCCTAATTACTTGTTCCCCCAGGTCATTACTGCAAATAAGACATGATTCTTAGTCAACCTGCCTGGTTAAATTAGGTTTTAATTAAAACAATAAAGAAACACAAATGCCACAACCAAATGCAGAAGGAGAGAAGTCCTTCTTCGCAGAGTGATTAGGTTTCTTCATTGATTATGAGGATCTCTGATTTCTGTGATCTGGATGGGTCTCTCAGATGTTATTAAATCATAGTACTACTCATATTAAGCAGTAACGCTTCAAATTGCTTGCTGATGGTTTGTAGCATCTACAGATCACACATTACTCAGTCTTAAAAGAAGGCAGGAGCAAGGCCAAAATATCATAAATATACTCATTGCAATCAGTTTATTTGTAATGATTCTGTGAGACATCAATGTCTACCATCCTTCCTCTGAAGGACCAGTCTTTGGTGAAAATTGTAGAATCACTTGCTTGTGAAAGGAATTTAATTAACAGGATTTCAGTTTTGATGCTGTTACTAACAAATCCAGATGTGCCGTCTTGTCAGCCTTGTTCCAGCCAGGGTGAGGGTATTACTGTAATGGACACATTAGCTGACAGGCAGTGCTTTTTGCTTGAGAACAGATTTTTTGTGGATTTGTTTTTATCGATGTCTGATTTGAACAGGAAATATCTCTACAACAAAAAGTTCTCCCATATCTTGTTCTGTTCATGAACTTTTATCTGATGTTGTTTTTTTTTAAGAGTGTTCATGTGCACTCTGACCTAATGGAAGTTATTATGGTTGTAGTAGAAACCAAAGTGGTTGAATGAGTTTTTACAATTTCCCTATTTTCAAACTGTTTGAACGTCATTGTTGTTGCTATGTATCGCACCTCTGTCCTCACGCTATAGGCTTTGTTCACATACTGTATATGACATTGTTTTGTCAGACTCTCCTTAATGAATCTGGGATTGCACCCACAGTATTCAAGAACAAAAAGCTCTGAGACCTCAGTCACATGTAATGCTAAGTAGAAGATCATAGACATGGACAGATATCACACAAAAATACATGAGCAATATTGACTTATTGTATGACTGTATGTAACTGAGTTTCACATGTTCATCTATAGGTCTCAATGAACCAGCTAAATTCGTCAATCGCAAGATAATACAGTCTTTGTTGTAAGGAGCCCAAGAACCAGAAGTCCATCTTACTTTCTTTGTCCATGTCCATATGTGTTTTTCTGTCGTTGACAATGAAATGGTTTTTTAAAGTGTTGGTCTGTTTTGTAGGCACAGAGCTGTCTGTAGCTTTCAGAATGAATGGGTAAGATTCTGTTTGTCAAGAAGAATTAGAGAAGGGATTTTAAAGTGGAACCCTGGAGAAAGAACCCAAATCAACACTGGTTTAGACAACGGGCATTTAGCATGCGTTTCACAGTTCTCTTCTGTGTTTTCATCTTCTTTCTGTTTTTATGAAAAACAGCTTGTCCCATTCAAGTCCTATGTTTCGTTAAACAGTGTGCAATTTGTTGCAGAATCTATACAATTATTTTGGACGAATTTCAGGAATTTGCCCTTTGCAAATATTTTTCTATAGAACTAAAGCAGATTGCTATCAATATTATAGACACTGTCATATTAAATTGTACAGATGAAATATATCCTTATAGAAAGTTGTTAAGCATTACTATGAGTTTGTTTTTGTTATTACTGTCAAAGTATTGGTAGATCTTGCTGTCGCTAGGGTTGATGTGTCCATAGTTGTTATTCTCCCATATCAGGACTACAAAATCCTCCCTCATCTGAAAGATTGACTACACTGATCATTGCAGATGTTTCATTATTAGTTTGTCTTGTGGTGGTAGTGTTTCATGGACTCACATTTCTCTCTATTACCCTCCAATCATTTCATAATCTTACGTTACCTGTGAATAGCGTGAACCTAGTACACATGAAGACCAATGCCTTGATTCGTATAAAGCATATACATTACAGAACCATATACTTACACATCACCAGCCCCACCTGTACTGTATGCTTACTGTTATTTTGCCGATTAGACACTCCTTCAGCCTTGTTACATCTCCTTATTGCTATGTCAGGAGCCACTGGTATTGACAAGTTTTTAACACAGTGTTGCCAAAAGCGGGATTAAATCTGGATTCATTAGCATTTGATTTGCCTTCCGGTTTTTAAGTGGAGATTTGATTTAAAAAATATATTTTTATTATTTGCCTTTCTGATTTAATGGAGAGTTGATTTTAAAGATTTGTTTTTCTTTTAAACCCCTTTTTATTTTTTATTTTGTCACAGTCATCTAGGGAGCATTAATTATGTCCTTTTTGAATTAGGTGGATATGTGGTCATACATATAACAGTCTATGCATTACAGGTCGACCAATGCTGATTTACATTCTGCCAACATTTAGTGCCAGTTGCATAATAGGTTACGAAGAAGAGATGATACTGTTAACATCGATTAAAGGTTGCATAATAGGTTACGAAGAAGAGATGATACTGTTAACATCGATTAAAGGTTGCATAATAGGTTACGAAGAAGAGATGATACTGTTAACATCGATTAAAGGTTGCATAATAGGTTACGAAGAAGAGATGATACTGTTAACATCGAT
>JACXGM010037107.1:0-11198 GCA_016801145.1 Umbra pygmaea
CTGCCAAGCCTCCAGAGCTACCTGCTGCTACTGCCAAGCCTCCAGAGCTACCTGCTGCTTCTGCCAAGCTTCCGGAGCTACCTGCTGCTACTGCCAAGCCTCTGGAGCTAGCTGCTGCTGCTGCCAAGCCTCTGAAGCTACCTGCTGCTACTGCCAAGCCTCCAGAGCTACCTGCTACTACTGCCAAGCCTCCAGAGCTACCTGCTGCTACTGCCAAGCCTCTGGAGCTACCTGCTGCTACTGCCAAGCTTCTGCCAGACTTTCCTTCTGCCTGGCCTCTGCCAGACTTCCCTGTTGCCTGGCCGCCACCAGCTCTCCTTGTGTGCCTCATCTCAGGGATGATCAGTGGAAATAGGATGCACCTGAGCTCAATTTTGAGTGTGATGGCAAAGGCTGTAAATACTTATGTACATGTACTTATTTTTAATAAATTTGCCAAGATTTCAAATACACTTCTTTCACATTGTCATTATGGGGTATTGTTTGTAGAATTTTGAGAGAAATAATAAATGTAATCAATTTCGGAATAAGTCAAAGTCAAAAGTCAAAGTTGTCAAAGTCAAAGTTGTTTATTTGTCATATGCATCGAATAACATCACATCATCCTATGCAGAGAAATTCTTATGACATGGCTCGACACATCTACACAGTGAGCTTAAAAATATTATATACAATATCAAACAATAATAATAATAATAATAACAATACACTTTGTACTGAGCAGTGATCCGGAGAGTGTACCCAGCAGAAGTAATAAAACTTATAGATATGCCATGGAAAATTACTTTTAAAGGTGCATTTGGATTCTGCTACATCAGATGTAGAGTGGATAAAGTGACCAGAGAATGTCAGTGTTTAAGAACTGATTTGTGATCAATGTTCCATGTTGAGCAGCCAAATGGCCTGCGGAAAGAAACTGTTTTTTAATCTGGTAGTCCGTGCCTTGATGCTCCGGTAACGTCTACCAGATGGCAGCAGTGAGAAAAGCTCACGGCCTGGATGGCTGTGGTCTTTTAGAATGTTCTGTGTTTTTTTAAAGCATCGCTTGTGATAGATGCCTTGCACGGTGGGGAGACAGCAGCCTATGATGCGCTCTGCTGACTTCACCACACTCTGAAGGGCCTTACGATCAGCAGCGGAGCAGATGCCATACTAGGCTGTAATGCACCCTGAAAGGATGCTTTCAATGGTGCACCTGTATAAGTTAATTAAAATCCTGGCAGACATGCCAAACTTCTATATGGGAAAAAGTGAAGTGCTGTGAATACTTTGCGGATGCACTGTATAATATACATACTATTATTGTCTGCTTTTGACTACAGTCGTGGTCAAACGTTTTGAGAATGAAAACAAGTATTGGTCTCCACAAAGTTTGCTGCTTCAGTGTTCTTAGATCTTTTTGTCAGTAGTTACTATGGTATACTGAAGTATAATTACAAGCATTCCATAATTGTCAAAGGCTTTTATTGACAATTACATTAAGTTCATGCAGAGTCAATATTTGCAGTGTTGACCCTTCTTTTTCAAGACCTCTGCAATCTGCATTATGGGATGGTGCTCCATCATGCTGGAAAAGGCATTGGTCGCCACCAAACTATTCTTGGATACTTGAGAGAATTTACTCTCGGAGGATGTGTTGGTACCATTCTTTATTCAAAGAATAGTGAGTGAGCCCACTCCCTTGACTGAGAATCAAGCCCACACATGAATGGTCTCAGGATGCTTTACTGTTGGCATGACACAGGACTGATGGTAGCGCTCACTTTGTCTTCTCCGGACAAGGTGTTTTCTGGATGGCCCAATCAACCAGAAAGGGGATTAATCAGAGAAAATGACTTTACCCCAGTCCTCAGCAGTCCAATCCCTGTACCTTTTGGTAGAACATGAGTCTGTCCCTGATGTTTTTCCTGGAGAGAAGTGGCTTCTTTGCATCCCTTCTTAACACCAGGTCTTCGCCTCACTGTGAGTGCAGATGCACTCACACTTGCCTGCTTCCAATCCCGAGCAAGCGCTGCACTGGTGGTGCCCCAATCCCGCAGCTGAATCAACTTTAGGAGACGGTTCTGGCGTTTGCTGGACTTTCTTGGGCACCCTGACGCCTTCTTCACAACAAATGAAACTCTCTCCTTGAAGTTCTTGATGATCCGATAAATGGATGATTTAGGTTCAATCTTACTAGCAATATCCTTGCCTGTGAAGCCCTTTTTGTGCAAAACAATGATGATGGCACGTGTTCCCTTGCAGGTATCTATGGTTGACAGAGGAAGAACAATGATTTCAACCACCAAATCAAAAAAAATGTTTTTTGGGGGATTAAGTTCATGTTGATTGCAAAGAGGGACATTGCAATTCGTAGCAATTCATCTGATCACTCTTAATGACATTCTGGTGTATATGCAAATTGACATCATCAAAAAAAGAGAGACTGGAATTGAGTCAAAGACAAAAGGACAAGCAAACAAAAAACCACAGGGCCCATAAACAGCATATAAACTGTCAACACACAGACCACTGAGCCATAAAAGAGAAAGAACCCTTGTAAAATAATATTGTCTTCTATCTCTCTGCCTCTCCCTCTGTAAAACATTCCAAATTAATGGAAATGCGCAATGAAACACCACACATTTCTTTGTTTCTCATTCCCCTCACATTGGATACATCTTCCTCGTTGTAATCTCCCCCTGATCACAATCCATCAGTCAGCTACAGACATCGACATCTGTTGCACAGGTGGTTGAGCTGGGCTGATTTTTTTTACAAGACAGAAGAAGGAGACAGGTTCATGTTGATTCATGTCGGAGAGGTATATAACTCTTTTCAATCAGAGTGTCGTTCTGTGATTAGATTAATTTCTAACTGCCATCCTCATGGCTCGTATTTCCACAAAGCCGGAGTTGTGATAAAATGACATCCTAATGTGAGGTTATGTACTGTAGTCCTTAAACCTGCATGAACATAGTTGCAAAACTATAGTACAGTCCATGTTTATGTAGTGTTCACGGAGGGTGCTGAACAGGATGTTGAGAACACATGGACCCACCCTCATAATCTCACTTCCCTTTTGTTAATAATAACGGATTGAAAAAATCAATTTTTTTTATGAGTTACTGACAGCAGAGATGCTATGAATCAAGACAGAAAAAAAGCAATATGCCTTGTAATGTAACCACATCACAAAGTCATTAATGAGTAAACATAACACAGCTCTTTCAAAGAAACCAGTGCCTTTGAGGCATGAAAAAACTGTACCTGGTTCACACAATGTGATGCATGAAAATTAAACCAAAACTGAAAACGTGCTTAAATGATCTTTTAATTTACAGTGTGTGAATGTATGTGCGTGAGATGTGTATGAAGAGCTGCAGATTAGACTAAACACACTACTCGCAATTACAACCACCTATCAAACACTGCAACGCATGCAGCTCATTTCATTGTGCACCTCCTTTTGTGTTAACACACAACACACTGCGAAAGTGGTTGGCAAAATGCATCTAATTACCATCTAATTTGGGTATTAAATTAAACAGATCAATAGACCCAGATACAAAACACAATCCTCCTGACATCTAAAACAATTGCAACATGGGGTACATAGGTGATCTGCTCTCTATGCTCCAGCAGCATAGCTCCCTGTATTCCACTGCTGGTTTGCTTCTAAAGATAGGCAGGGTCAGGCCTGGTTAGTCCCTGAATGGGAGACCAATGCTGCTGGAAGTGGTGTTGGAGAGCCTGTACGGGGCATTGTTCTCTCTATCTAAAGATCATTCCCAATGCCCCAAGACAGTGATGGGGACATCTGCCTTGCCTACTTTCGGTCGGGGATGTTATGTATATATGTGTCCTGACCCTCTATGGTCACTAAAGATCCCATGGCACGTATCGTTTTAGTAAATGTGTTAACGCCGGTGTCCTGGACAACTATCCAATCTGGCCCTCATACCATCATGTCAACCTAATTATCACCAGCTTTCTATTGGCTCATTCCTCCCCCCACTTCTCCCCAGGTCGTTGCTGCAAATGAGAATAAGTTCTCAGTCAACTTGACTGGTAAAACATAGGTTAACTAACTATGTATTCCTATTATGACATTGATCCAACTTGTGTGGCCTCTTTCTGCCCTCTAGTGTACAGCCATGTTACTACAGCAGGGGTTAAGTAGACTTATTTAATGTTAATCCTTTTTATTTGCAATGTTGAGGTGTATAAATCATGACTACAACCCTGTCACATCCTCACAAGCTCAGGGGAGTCAAAGATCAGGATATGTCCTCTGCACTGCAATGCAGTACCTAAGATTGCTGCGCCACCCAGATATTTACATTTTAATGTACCGCTTTTGTACACCAAAAGGAAATACAAGACCTAACATACACTCACCAGGCATTTCATTAGGTACATCTGTTCAGCTGCTTATTAATGCAAGTATCTAATCAGCCAATCACATGGCAGCAAGTCAATGCATTTAGGCATGTAGACATGGGCAACACAATCTGCTGAAGTTCAAACCAAGCATCAGAATTGGGATAAAATGGGATTTAAGTGACTTTGATGAGAGAGGAGAATGGCCAGACTAGTTCGAGCTGATAGAAAGGCAACAGTAACTCAAATAACAACTTGTTACAACCAACCAAGATATGCAGAATAGCATCTCTTAACGCACAACACGTCAAACCTCGAAGCACATGGTTTACAGCAGTAGTAAAGGTCCACACCAGGTGCCACTCATGTCATCTTGGAACAGGAAAATTAGGATACACTTTGCAAAGGCTCACCAAAATTAAACAATTGAAGATTCTTCAAAATGTTGCCTTGTCTAATGAGTCTTGATTTCTACTGCAACATTCAGATGACAACATCCATCCTGACTGTTTCATTGGTTCAGGCTGCTGGTGGTGGTGTAATGGTGTGGGGGATATTTTCTTTGCACACTTTGGACCCCTTAGTACCAATTGAGCATTGTTTAAATGCCACAGCTTACCTGAGTATTGATGCTTACCATGTCCATTACCTTATGACCACAGTTTTACCCATCTTCTAATAGCTACTTCTAACAGGATAATGCATCATGTCACAAAACAAGATGTTATTCCACAGTGTGTCAATGGGCACGAGGCAGTCCTTTCTTCAATGGAATATATGCATTTTAGTGCATGGTTTATCTGTAACAAACACTGCATAATGTTGGGAAACATGATCACATATACATCATTTTATCTGATTTTTACAATATCAAGAAATACTGTATTTAATGTGATTTTAAGCTGGTGACTTAAAAGAGAAAGTAGTTCTATTGTTACGGCTGGAAATCTACAAATAATACCTTTAATATTGTCTGTAATTAAATCTGTTCTTTAAAATGTTGTGTTGAGTTTTCACCACCAGGAGGCTTAAGAGAACTATTAGTACCCCATAATATATTGCATGAATACCGTATACAGCTCTGGAAAAGTATTAAGAGACCACTGCAAATTTTCCTTAAATCAACCCCATTGAAAATGCTTGAATATGATCAAGAGGGAGATGGATGGTCAATTGGCTCTATTATTCCCTCCTTCTCTTTCCTAGGCTTTTGCTTTATATGAGAATGTTCTTGCCTCGTAAAATAAAGGTAAAATAAAAATAAATAAATAAAATCAACCAAAGCCGACGTGTAAGGAAGGGCTGTGGTAAGGAAGGGCTGTTGCTCTGGTCTGTATTGTGTGGTTGTGGTTGAGGTCACTTTGTGAAGTTTGTAAGCCCTGTGTTTCTGCATTTGGATGACTTTTTGATTCAGTAGTTATGTTTGAGTGAGAGCTTGTTGTTAATCAGTGTGAGAGTGTTAGGCCTAATTAGTGAGGTTTCTGTGACTGTTAGTCCTAACTGGGTTAAAATATATTAATACAGTTTTCAGTGTAAAATCATTAACATTTATTGTTTAATATTTTTGTTTTCTTAGGGAGAAGGGGAACGCACGTGGGATTGTGTTGGTAAGAAGCCCTGGGCATACACCACCCATAGGGTAACTTCCCTGTTAAGCACACTAGGCAAGATCTAGGCAGTCCACCCCCTCTACTTTTGGTTAGGGTGTCTCATTTTTGTGCCAGCTTTAGCTAAGTTTTATTTTGTGAGTAAAACAGGTAAGACAGGTTAGGTGTGGGAAAGTTATATTTTACTTTTTTGTTTTTGTACCATCTAGCCCCTTCTCTTATTACCATGGCTAAATAAAGAAGCCTTGATTTATACGGTATTACTTGGTGTCTGCTTCCTTACTTACACCCACAACCCCATAGCTCTTCTACTGAAGTCTGGGGGTCCCTGAGCAGCCGGGTGTCATGGCCCCTCCTTAACGGGAGCTGGAATTTAACAACATACTATACATTACTGTACCTATATATACTCTAATATACATACTGTATATTACTGTGCCTACATTTACTCTACAACAGCCTCAATAGTTCAGCAAAGGCAGTTTAAAAAAAACAATTATTTTTGTGAAATAAACAACATTTTGTTGCCATGGTTTCATGCTCTGTACAATGAAAATAATGTTGAATTGAATCTAATCTAAAAGTCTGCAGGCAATATTGAGTCTGTTTGACTCCATCCATGCCACTTCCCTGGCTAACACAATAATGATGCGCTCTACAAGACAGGCAGCCAGCTGACTGAACATTACAGCAAAGACCTCAGCAAGCCTCTCTGGCCAATGACTTTGTTTCAGGGCCGGTTTTAAAAAGCAAATAACAAAGCACACTACAGTGAGAGACCTGGAAAAGATGCTTATTGTGGATTACAATTCAGTCTGCTAAATTTGGGAATTAGTTACAGCAATGCTCCTTTTTATGACTCTGTCTGTTATGGTTTTTAAATTTAATAGCATTTCTAATTAATATTACATTCAGATTTTGTAATAATTTTCCTCAAAACCTTCCTCTCACACTCAAATAGCCACTGCTCGTGCTTGGATTTGGTGTGCTTCTGCCATAGATTGTTAATTGACAAAGCATCCAGTTCGGCGAAGTGCTGCAAATGCGGAAGTGCCTTAAACCTGGATTCTATCTGAATTCCAGCAGGGGGTGACACGTGCGGCTGCAAAAAGAGGTTGGTTTCTGTAGAAGACTATGAGAAAGTGACCCACTTTTCACTTGATTTATTACCTCAGTAAACATTTTCATAATGAGTTTATGGTCTTAATCGTTAGTTTTAAGTCGTCTGCAATACAGAAAGATGTTCATTTTTTTAATTATAGTCTCGTTGATTAAAAAAATTGGCTATAAAGCATGGGTTGTTTTAGGGCATGGCTATGATGTGACAGTTTGCGGCCTATCAATCATGACAGAGGTTTAGCAAAGCTTATCCATGGCACGTGGGGGTTGACCACACTTTCGTCGTAGTGACTGTGACACTTTGTTCACCTAATAATGTCTTGTTCAGCATTCGAATGTACAACAAGACACTCAAAGGAGTCTGCATTTCATTTTTTCTGGTAAGTAAAGTTAAATTATGTTTTAATACTGTTTTTCATTAACAATGCTAGCATCCCAATTAATATCAGTTGGCTAGCTAGATTGCACCTTGCTAACCAAGCCAGCGGGCTAACTAATAATGTTATGAAGACCATATAAACGGAATAAAAATATATAAGTAACGTTACAGTCAGATACCGCCCAACAGTCTATGGCTACTCCCTCAATGCCTCCCTCTCGTCTAAAATCGTCACATCCGCAACCAAGATGGCTGCGCCAGTAACGCCAAACTCGATGACTCATAGCAGATCTCCACAATCCAATGGGTGGCGTCACACATGGCTCTGTCTAATAATATTATCAGTCTATGGCTTCTCCTCAAACTTTATGCTTGGACTAAGATATGTTGTTGCTTGGACAGATTTCCTGCTCTCAGCTACAAACCTTCTCCTCACACTAAGGCTGCATCTGTGCACTTGCAAATCTCATATTGGATTTCTCCTTCGCTCTCAGATTTTTTGTGTTATAACCCTGTCCAAATTCACCAAACAAATTGAGTTCCAGGTGTAGGGTTGACCAATGAAATGATCCCTGCCCTGTCGAGGGTGCATTCATTTTACTTTACAACATCCCTTAAGGGGGGTAATCAACCTCCACGGTTCCTCTACTCCTGCCTTCAAAGGCTTTTTTATATGTACTTCCCTTGACATATTTAGAATTTTTAAATAAAATGCCAGTTAATATAAATATCTATATATATACAGTGCCTTGCGAAAGTATTCGGCCCCCTTGAACTTTTCGACCTTTTGCCACATTTAAGGCTTCAAACATAAAGATATAAAACTGTAATTTTTTTTGAAGAAGCAGCAACAAGTGGGACACAATCATGAAGTGGAACGAAATTTACTTTAACAAATAAAAAACTTGATTATTAACAAAATTATTCAGCCCCTTTACTTTCAGTGCAGCAAACTGTCTCCAGAAGTTCAGTGAGGATCTCTGAATGATCCAATGTTGACCTAAATGACTAATGATGATAAATAGAATCCACCTGTGTGTAATCAAGTCTCCGTATAAATGCACCTGCTCTGTGATAGTCTCAGAGGTCCGTTGAAAGTACAGAGAGAATCATGAAGAACAAGGAACACACCAGGCAGGTCCGAGATACTGTTGTGGAGAAGTTCAAAGCCGGATTTGGATACAGAAAGATTTCCCAAGCTTTAAACATCCCAAGGAGCACTGTGCAAGCGATAATATTGAAATGGAAGGAGTATTAGACCACTGCAAATCCACCAAGACCCGGCCGACCCTCTAAACTTTCAGCTCATACAAGGAGAAGACTGATCAGAGATGAAGCCAAGAGGCCCATGATCACTCTGGAGGAACTGCAGAGATCTACAGCTAAGGTGGGCGAGTCTGTCAATAGGACAAAAATCAGTCATATACTGCACAAATCTGGCCTTTATTGAAGAGTGGCAAGAAGAAAGCCATTTCTGAAAGATATCCATAAAAAGTGTCATTTAAAGTTTGCCACAAGCCCCATGGAAGACACACCAAACATGTGGAAGAAGGTGCTCTGGTCAGATGAAACCAAAATTAAACTTTTTGGCAACAATGCAAAACGTTATGTTTGGCGTAAAAGCAACATAGCTCATCACCCTGAACACACCATCCCCACTGTCAAACATGGTGGTGGCAGCATCATGGTTTGGGTCTGCCTTTCTTCAGCAGGGACAGGGAAGATGGCTAAAATTGATGGGAAGATGGATGGAGCCAAATACAGGACCATTCTGGAAGAAAACCTGATGGAGTCTGCAAAAGACCTGAGACTGGGACGGAGATTTGTCTTCCAACAAGACAATGATCCAAAACCTAAAGCAAAATCTACAATGGAATGGTTCACAAATAAACATATCCAGGTGTTAGAATGGCCAAGTCAAAGTCCAGACCTGAATCCAATCGAGAATCTGTGGAAAGAACTGAAAACTGCTGTTCACAAACGCTCTCCATCCAACCTTACTGGGCTCGAGCTGTTTTGCAAGGTGGAATGGGCAAAAGTTTCAGTTTCATGATGTGCAAAACCTAGAGAGAAATACCCCAAGTGACTTACAGCTGTAATCGCAGCAAAAGGTGGCGCTACAAAGTATTAACTTAATACTGAATAATTTTACACACCCAATTTTTCAGTTTTTAAGTTGTTAAAAAAGTTTGAAATATCCAATAAATTTCATTCCACTTCATGATTGTGTCCCACTTGTTGTTGATTCTTCACAAAAAATTACAGTTTTATATCTTTATGTTTGAAGCCTGAAATGTGGCAAAAGGTCGAAAAGTTCAATGGGGGTTGAATACGTTCGCAAGGCACTGTATATATAAAACAATGTCCCATTCAGGAGAGGGACAAACTGCAGACTCCTGAGGTCAGTTGGCATATTTCACACTGGAGCCAGCACCTTTTAGCTTCATGTGGCTGCCACCAATTAAAAACTCTGTTTAGAAATCAGCGGGTCAGAGTGGGGGGGGGGGGGGGGTGAATTACAGCATGTTAAAGGCTTAGGTATACTCGCCATTGCTGACCTGTCTCGCAACATTGTGACGTCATAGGAGCGCCGTAACTATTTATACTCGAGGCTAACAACTTTGCTATTTCTATGGACTAAAAGAAGAAGAAAAAGGTAAAAGAATGGCAGAACTGGCAGCAGTATTGACATCAATGTAAAACAGTGGCCAATATGATATTGGATTCAATGGATAAGGAAGAACAGCTGCTTTTGCAATGAAACAAAGAAAAAAAAGGTGGAATATTTGTCCATTGAATAACGCCAGACATAAATATGGTGAGTTCAATATCCTCGTGAAACAAATTAGGATGATAGATGAAGAGAAGCATATTGAATACTTCAGAATGTCTGCACAACGATTAGATTACCTACTTTGTCTGATTAACCCTGTATCCGCTATGTCACGAGCCGCTGATAAAAATAGAGTGGTTGTCAAGACCCAGGCTAGAATCCCAGGGTGAATCCAAATGCAGATGAACATGAGGTCAGTAATAACAATAATATTTATTGAGGATAATAGGTCAAGAATAATGGTAAGCATTTGGGATGACCGGATGTAGTGGCTGGAACCAGGAGAGAAGAGACCAGGTGAGTGGAGACTAAGTAGGTGATGACCAAGGGCACAGGAGACATGAGGTCCAGATGGCTAGAGAGGAACAAGGTGAGTGATGATGAGATCAACAGCACAGATGGTTTTGAGTAGTACACTAATCTGGCAGGTACTGATTGTCAAAACCTCTCTAATATAAGGAGGGTGGGAATCAGCCCCAGGTGTGGCAGAGGAAACAGGTGCTCGGGATCTGTGCTGATGGGACTGGTGCCTTCAGGAGTGCCGGGAAAACGGGAAATGGTGCTCGGGAACGAGATGACAAACAAACACAGAGATAGACCAAAACGTACACAAAAGGAAACCAGGAACAGGGTATAGACACACAAGGAAAAGGGAAACAGTTTTGAGGGAAAAAATAAGTTTTGAGGGAAATTATTACAAAATCTGAAGGTAATATTAACTAGAAATGCTTTCAAATTGAAAGGAATAAATCTCCTTTTCCAAACTGAAAATAATAAATCACACCCGAGGAGCAGAATGGGACTGGAGAGACTGAGTGGGTTGGTGTTCTGTCCATTAAAACCACCAGGACCAGGATCTGAATGCCATATTCAACGACTTCGTATGGATCTGAATGCC
>JACXGM010037108.1:0-11200 GCA_016801145.1 Umbra pygmaea
ATCACATCACCAGCCTTCACACTAACTGGTCTTATTCATCACATCACCAGCCTTCACACTAACTGGTCTTATTCATCACATCACCAGCCTTCACACTAACTGGTCTTATTCATCACATCACCAGCCTTCACACTAACTGGTCTTACACAACCTCATCTTTGACTTACTAACATCACATCACCAGCCTTCACAGTCCACACCGACTGACACCTTTGAAGCGATGTCACAAGCCCGGACGACTCGCTGATGTCAGCAGCACCCTGATATGCTCTCCCCATCCGGAGAACAAGACATTCTCATTCTTTACATTCTTCCCTAGAGCCTCGGCTTTCCCAGGATGACCTTCAAGTTATCGCTTCATCAGTGCATGTCTGAGAGAATGAGAGAGGGGAGGAAAGGCGAGAGTTGGGTGGGGGTGCGGGTAGGTGGTTGGGGGGGGGCAGTAGTAGATGGAAGAAACTTGTTTAAATACTGAGCTGGTGTTGCCTCCTGGAGTGTGCACTCAGCACTGCCTAGCTGTGTCGTAGTGTAGGAGTAGAAGCGGACTGTCCTCTAACACCATTATGTATGGTTAACCCTTCCTATGGTCTCCTTGAAACCATATTAAAAGGACAGGCCAGAGACTTGGGCAAGGAGTCTCCAAACTCGCTGCTGTCCATTCCGTGTCGAGTTATACACGTTAACACGGTTTTAGTGTTAATAATAATACGTTGTCATGTTTCCATCTCCCACAACATGTATTTTTGCCTCTGTGATGAGCGTTAACACTTGCAAGTTCTCCAAGAGCAAAGCGTCCATGTTAGCACTCAACATGTCGACTCCAGTTTATGAAGTAATTTTGGGCCCATAGCATTGAAATTGTCTACTAAATCTGTCACTCACTTTAATGCTGGCCAAAAAGTACACTTGTGTAAGCGTGCCTCATGCCACCATAATGTAGTCCTGCTGTAGGAGTGAGTTTCCACTGAGCACACTGCAGCTCTTTGAGATGTGAGTCACTCCACAAATCTGCTGACTTTAGTTTGAATGTTAGTGACCTGAAACTGCGCTCTTCTCTGTTGTTCAGCCAATATCACCTAGTCCAGTTTGGGATTATGGCCTTGTTTCATCACAACAACTCCAGCAACACCTTGAGGATCAAAGATTCTGGGGACATGTCAGTCAGAACGTGTTTTCATGCACTCATGAAACAACTTTTCAGGACCTGCCAATTCTGGTGTTCTCTAGCTAATGCCAATTGATCTGCATGGTGCTGGACTGTAAGCAGAGGTCCCACTAGAGGACATCTGGCCTTCATTTCACCCTCAGAGTTGATTTCTGACAGTTTGGTCAGAAACCTGCACACCAGTAGCCCGCTGGAAGTTGTTTTGTAGGGCTCTGGCAGTGTTCCTCCTGTTCCTCCACGCACAAAGGAGCAGATACCGCTCCTGCTGCTGGGTTGATGCCCTTCTACGTCCTCTGTGTTTTTCCCTTCCCAAATCCGAAGACAGATCCTGACAAATGTCAGCTAACGTTAACGTTACCTAGCATATCAGTTGTTGATACGCTAGCACACTCTGCTAATAAATACAACGTTATTTGAACTAAGGCATTTTCTGGGGGAAACCCTGCTGGGAGACACATCAAACCTTCTTGCGATGGAACGTATGAATGTACCATCCTGGAGGAGCTGGACTACCTGCGCAACCTGAGTGCTACAAGTAGTGATAAGGACTGTAGCAAAACTCAAAACTGGAGAATAATCTGTCAGGAAGGATAACGAAAGAGCAATTGTCTGTGGCCACCACCTGCAAAACCATTCCCTTTTTGGGGGTTGTCTTGCTGTTGCCTCTCCAGTGCACCTGTTGTCACTTTCATTTGCACCAAAACAGTTGACATTGATTCACAATTGCTTATGCTTCCTAACTGGACAGATTGATCCCTAAAGATAATTGACTAACTGGTGTTATTCTGTATGGATTGTGTGCTCCCTTTTTTAGCACTGTAAGAATTTAATCAACATAATTGGTAAAGGATGAAAAAAATTAATATAAAGGCCATCCCCTAGAATTATTCCTGAACAGGTCAAGTGGTCACACGAACCCCAGGGCCTCAGCTACAGTATACAACCGTTTGGATTTCTCACACCAGGCTGTTGGTGATCCTTCCAGTTTTTTAAATCCTCAGAGTCTCACAGGCCAAATGTAATGGGTTGATGGGTGTCCATGTGTTCAGGCACAGCTGAGGTTCAGGGGTGTCATGCCTACCTAATAAATATCAACAGCCTGCAAATTAGCAACACATGCTGTGTCGTTAGAACAGAGGGCCTCAGTAGGAACACTCTGTGCTTTTGGGAAAACAATATGCCAATGCTAGGATTGGAAAATACAGCAAATTTTACCCAAATTACCAGAATTTCCAGATCCTTTAGTTGACAGATACTTATTTCTGGAAAATTCTTGGAATTATCAAAGTTCTCCAAATTTTGCTACTCTATCTAATGCTATACTGCTCAGCAAGCGCAGAAACCAGAATCAATTTTAGGGTGGGTGCATTTGGCCTGGAATGAAACAATCACAAATATATTTCTGCTTCATGACTTGAAATGCTGATTAAGCCGAGATCTTTTTTTATCTGAAATTCTTTTTTTGTCTTGTTCACCAATGTTCAATATACCTGTTTGATAGCAACACTAAACGCTTTGCATTGCCTTATTTATTTGTCACCATTTGCTGTATGAAAATACTCTTAAAAAAATAAATTATTATTTGACACATCAATATGTCAAACCCTAACCCTCTGCAGTAGAAAACAGAGCCTCCTACCATTATTCAACCCCACCATCAAGTCTGAGGCAAAAATCGCAATAATGGGTGTTAAACGCTGCCCCAATTGCCACTGTACTGTGGCATGCTGTCGTACGTCTCCCCCTCCTCTTGTCTAACTGTGGTGAATCAGGCTACGCTGTGCCCCATTGGATTGCCTGCAGCTTGTAGCTAACTACCATGTTTGGTAGTACAGCAGTGAGGCCCTGGGGAAAATGGCATGACGTCCTAGAGACCTCCTGAAAACCACTTACCACACCACACACTCCCTAGTGCTCTGCGGCGCTCCTGACTCTGCTCTCCTAATTAGTCCCTCCCAGTAACAGCCATGATTTAGGTCCACACACAAATCCCCCTATTCCCCACTGGAGTCTGTAAATCTTGAATAAAGCAGCAGCAGACCCAGCCAAGGCTTGTACTGGACAGTACAGTACCCGTGTTCACATGCACACAGATGACCCATTCTGATTTCATTAGCAGACCAGCTGGGCCAGTCTCTGTCAATGAGGCTCCGCTGGCTTAACGTGACGCACATATGAAATATTATATTTTCCCCGAGTTGCTGATTTGTGTGGTGGTTCAACCGGGCTACACTGTGGGCTGGTGTGTGTTGGGATGTTTGGAGACTGACTGAACATTTGATGGGCTGACTGAGCTACAGCCTGGGCTCTGGTTCCAGCTGGAGTTAACGTCATCTCACTGGGCTGACTGATTTGGATAGAGGGTCTTACTCTAATGGGAGTGGCAGATGATGTTTGGGGAAGTTGGGGAGAGGTGCATTCACAGACATCGTGTTTTTTTCTCTCTGTGACCTGGGCGGTTGCGTTGTCAGAGTGAGATGTCAGCGTTCCCGTCTGGGAAGCTAAACTCACTGTTCTGAGCACCCTCCAGTTATGCCGCTAATCTCCAGCTACATACACTAGGTGTTTTCAAAACACAGAACCTTGTGGCTGAGCCCGTGTACTGATGGGATCTCAGGTCAACATGTTCTCTCAGCTCTTGGAGGTAGTGAACTACTCAAATTGTTTCCATATCTGTCACTATCACAACATCTCCTGACCTAAAATATCTTCTGAACGTATGTGTCCTTCTTGCAGTCAGTGGCGTTGACTTTAGTTCAGCCCTATTTGTAGTATGTATATAATTTGACGTACAGTAACAACTTTACTATCGTTCAGAACACTGTTGATACTGGTTTTAATATACCTGGACCAGATATCCACTGAGGAATTCCCACTTATGGTTTAGATTTAGGGTAAAAGTTCTGTTTTGTAGGTTAAGGGCTAAGGTTAGGGAATGTTTGGAGTTGGGCTTAACTTAGACCATAAGGTTATATTAGGCTTGGTTTATTTTTGTCTCCAAAAGAATATTAAAAACTACAGTTTGTTGTCACATTAATTTTTTTACTTTTACATATTTATGTTATTTAATATACACTTATCCAGAGTAACCTACAGTAAGTACAGGGACACCCCCCTGGAGCAATGTAGGTAGGTAGGTGGAGCCCAAGTATAATTTCAGAGTTTAGGTTTTGTTTAATTTTCTCAGAGGTGCTACACTTCTGTTTGAGAATTGCCCACACAGGAATAAAACTGGCAACATCTGATTAAAAGTGTGACTTCCTGACCACCAACATTTCTTTTGTATTGTCACATGGCATCATTGGGATTCACACTTATACCCACAGAAGAATGTTATACTTAATATTCTCTGAATTACTTTTCCCATTTCAATCTATTTGGAGAAAGTTTCTAGAACATTATGTGCTAGCTGGGAAGTGTCACCCATGTTCTCTGTGGATGTTTAGCCAATTCTTCCTTTTCTTCTTCATGGGCCTGATACATATTTTGGCATGACTTACGATCCATCCATCAGTGCATTTGCTAGTTCATGCTTGCGACTAGATCATGTTGGCTCTCGAAATCACAATTCTGCGGTTTGTTTGCACGCTCCTCTCATCGTGTCAACGGTCTAACGTTGGCTAATATTTCAGCTTTAATTTGGCACAGGAAGCTGATCTGTTTTTTGTAACAGCAATCTGCAAAACTGTAAAGGAATAGCTTTGAAGAGGGTAATGGGATCTGGGCAGAGGGCAGGCGTATTTGTACATTTATTCAGATGACCACCACCATGCAGTGGTGCCGAGTTCATAAACATCACGCGGAACTCCAAGAATCCTGACTGATCGTAAACACAGGTTATTAATAGAGGTGCGCAAGTTTTTATTAATTCTATTTGTATGTCAGCCAGAGGGTGCCAGACAAGCTGTCCCTGGTTGTGGTTTTTAAATTGTGATTTCTATATTCCACATAATGAGACTTTGGCCAATACAGGTACTTTAGCCGCAACTTGGTGTTTAGCATGGCTGCCATCATTTACCTACTGAGTTGTGTTCATACTGGTTGAGTACCGTCAGATAGGGAAGTAGAGAAGACTAATTGAACTCTTGATGAATGTTGCTTCTCGCTTCAGGGTAGGAGCATTTGTTTTCCCAGTTTAATCTAGTTTCTCATTTATAATGACAGTGTGTTTGTGGGTAACTGCCACGACTTGGATTCAGGCTTTAGTTGTTTGTTTACAGCGTACGTTCCTCATGAGTGGCGTGCTGTTGGAGTCCAAACATCCTGCATGTGACATGGGGTTTTAATTATGCGCGTGTGTACGCGCGTGTGTGTGTGTGCGCATGAGCAGTCTTAAAGGTTCACATTCATTCATCCGGTGGAGCCCAGCAGTGCGGTACCAAGCAGCTCACTGGAACAGAGCGAACACTGTGCTGCCTGACTGGAACTGCGTCAGCTCCACTGGGAAAAAATGTGAGAAATGTTTTCAGAGAGACTGTTAAGTAGATTTCTGTAAAGGCCATAATGCGGGAAACAAGCCTGGGTACCAGGTGGTGTAAAATCAGTGTTAATAGAATGGCATCTGGATATGAACTGAATTCCATTGATGTGGCTCCAACCTCCTTGAACCGGACCAGGGTTAGAGAAGGCACACCGTGTCTTCTTGTTGTCTGTCCCTATCTTTATTAAGTACAACTTCTGGCTGGTCTGACACCATTAATAACAGATTCAGGGGTGGAGTCTGTGACCCACATTTCTCCTTTACCATCCTGAGGCAGGTATTCAGAGGAGATGTCTCCATGTGTCAAAGCCTAAACTTTCTGTCCTCCAGCAGAACGTATTAGCACCATCACCGGCCCGTGGGGCCATTGCCCTTCATCACTGTCTGATTCTGCTGGGAGCGGAGCACCTAAAGTGATGTATTGCAGACAGCTTCAAATCACAGTCTGCTCTACCCCAGGCCTCCATCACCATTTCCCACACATTTATGACTCAGTTTCCCAGGTCCCTATTAGATATTATGTTTTTATTAATCTCACAAATCGTCAACTGGCCTGAATGGCATAACTCATCGTTTTTTGGATTTGGGCTAAACCGGCGTCAGAATGTGATATTTTGTTAATGTGTTGAGCAGACTAGGATTGCGCTCAGGGGAGCGAAGAAGGAAGGGAGACAACCATACTATCCCAGGTTAAACTGTAAGGGGGGGCGTGGACTGAGGAAGGCAGAACGATTTGTCATAACTACACGCTGTACATAGCTAACAGTATATGAGCTGCCTTCGTTTCAAAACGCATGGAAAACGTCTATTCGGAATTTCAGATTTGTTCATTTTAATTTCAGTTTTTGTTATTTTTTATATCTTACCCTCTTACTTTGGCAAAGTAAACCAATGTTTCCCATGCCAATAAAGCCATTTAAATAAAAAATTGAGCGAGAAGATGGGAGGGGCGTGCCTGAGGGTAGAGTTCAGGGAGTCCACAGCTGCGTCCACAGCTGTGAGTTAGGCCATAGCAGACCCCTGTCTTTATCAGCATGATTGGTCACATCTGGCCTAATTACTTCCACCTTTAAGTCATCCAGTGTGGAGGGGAGGGGGGGTCAGAGGAGTCTGAAATGGGGGAAGGGTGGCCTGCAGGCTCGACCCAGGAAGTCAGGGTTTAGCTGAAGGAAACATGTCCGTGTTTACATTCAATGACCAGGCTCTGCAGCTGTCTGCCTTTTATGTCCTTTTGGTGTTTCCTCATAAGGTGAACTCCCGTTCCAAACACACAGCCTGGGAACAACCAGCCTCCTTTAATCACAGTTCATTTTCCAGATATTACGTTTCTACGCTTTTCCCTTCGGTATATCAGGGATTGGCTCAAGACAAACGCGTATACAGATTGCTACTATTTCTCTATGTCTAGAGAATCCCCTAGTAGTTGCTGTCATTACAATAGTTCTGCTCCACCATTTCAAAATCAACCCAAAAGAAACCATAACGAGGTCAATGGAAAACAGGCCGTCGTGAACAGAAAGAACTCTAACAAGGTGGACATTCGTCCAGTTTTGTCATGATTTCTTCACAGTAACAGGCATGGTGTGGTTACTGAAGTCTGAATTGGAAATGTAGATGTTTTTCCTGCACAACATTTAGAAGTTGTCTTTCTCAGGTTTAGAAGTTTTGACGACTACATCCTATCTCCCGTTTTGTATAAGCTGTTTGCAATAATGTAGCTAACATAAGGAAATGGGTGATGATAATCAAAGTAATCTGTAGCTATGCTGGTTATTGGTGTAGTGAAAAACATATTGACTTTAGCATCCATACAGACTACATACACCGATTTGTATCTGATTATAGTCGGAAATGCATGCGTACATTAGCCTAAATGTAAGCTGTTGTTAGCAAAAAAAATTGAGAATCACAATGTAAATCAGTTGTATTCATAGTATTGATTTAGTCAAGTTCCCCTTACCTCTATAAAACGTTGTTTGTCAGTTACACAGGGTCCAACTGGAATTTGGCTTTCACATTCTTTGCAGCCTCTCTGATTTTGAGAGGTTTAGAGGGCCTTCCCATGGGAACCAGGGGAGTTACTGTAGTAGGGTTTAATGCTTAAATGGGACAGAACACCACGTTTGCTCACCATGCTACATCTGGGATTCGATCCAACAACCTAGTGGACAGTTGCTACAAATGCAATGCCACCTGCCTGCATTAAATCTTATGTCATGTACATATCAAAACCACTATGAACTCTATTACAATAAGTTGAAGATAGTATGTTTAAGACTCAAAGCAATGTACCCGCTACTAGTTACCATACCTGGTGAGTCACGGCCTTGTGTTTTGAATTGGAGTTGCTGTGATCCAGATGGAGGTATTGGCCTTGCTTGTAGAGAGACATGCAGTGTGAACTGAGCTGACCTTGTGATGGGAACTTCTTGGTGCACAGATCCAGATTGACCCTTAAACATGTGACACTATCCATGTTTGCACATCTAGAGTGAGGTGAAGACGCTAATGTTTCCTCAGGATTCAAAAAGGATGGTGATTTGGGACCGTTTATTCATTAGCTTTCTATTTTTTATTTTTCTTTGTTTCCTTGACACTTTCTTCAAAACTTTTTTTCTTCGACTCTTTCATTGCCTCTTTCATTTACTTTTTCTTTCCTCTACTCTTTCTTTACTCTTTTTTCCTCTACACTTTCTTTCCTCTACACTTTCTCTCCTCGACTCTTTCTCTCCTCGACTCTTTCTCTCCTCGACTCTTTCTCTCCTCGACTCTTTCTCTCCTCGACTCTTTCTCTCCTCGACTCTTTCTCTCCTCGACTCTTTCTCTCCTCGACTCTTTCTCTCCTCGACCCTTTCTCTCATTGACCCTTTCTTTCCTTGATTCCTTCGTTACTTCTTTCTTTCTGCGTGGCTCCAACCCCACCCCTCCCCCAGAGGAGGCCACTTCCTGCCTTGCCTTTGCTGAAATCAGATCCCAGCCTTGCTCAGGTCTTGTTTTTTTTGGCCCGGGTTGCACACAGACACTCACAGAGTTCTCTAGTCTCCCATGGGTTTGTTCTCTCGTTCTCTCTCCCTCCCAACACATTCACATATGTTTGTGAGTAAAACACTCCAAAAACTGTTTTCTTCCCTATTGGAAAATGGAAATGTCCTGATATAGAAGTGTGGGCGGTCTTCATCAGGCTGCAGTGAAGCACATTGATGAGCAACGTGTCCATGGTTCCCTGTCCATATTGGGATGAAATGTGAGCTGGTCCAAACAGGATATATTTTAACGACATTTAAATGTCTCCAGATGCAATTTCTGAAAAATAAATAAAACGCCAAACAAAAGTAGCCATTCATTTTTCATTTCACAACCTGTTCAAAAAGCATTCAGGACATTTACAAATTGCAAATAGGACTATTTCCCCAATTTCATCTCATTCGACATGGCGGATAGTGTCATGTCAAGACCCGTGAGGATCTGAATAAAACATTTTTTGGGGATGTGTTTGTGCTTTGGTCGACTAGATGGGAGTGTGTTGTTTCCCTGCACTGTTGTGTGGTTTGTGGGAACAGGGTTGTAAAAGAGCTTTGAATGAGAGAAGTGTGCACTCTGGTCAGGCTTTGCATTGTAGTCTGTTTACGGACCTCTGGCCATCACACCACATTCATGACCCACAGCAGTTAAAGTGCTCGTCTGAGTTAGTGCTGCGAAACGGTGCTCAGTCTCAAGAGCCGTGAGCGACGAGTAACGCTGTGTGTACTTTTTCCTGAATGAGCAAACAGTCTGTGTATGTATGTATGTGTGTGTGTGTCTGTGTGTGGGGGGGGGTCATCGGCATCTTTAAACAGTACCACATTTTCTGAAGAAGAGAAAACAAGACCGTTGCTCAGCATTTCTTGTCACGGGGAGAGGGTGTGTGCAGGCAGCACACTGCCTAATACTTAAAGGAACAACCTTATCCCCACACACTGAAGACACTTGAATATGTCATGACTTTGAGTTTGGTCTCAGCCTGTGTTTACCCTTTGCTTCCTCTGCCTCATACCTACAGCAGAGCTCAAATCAAACCCATATGACCGTCTACCAGGCCCTGAGAGTTATTGAGTCGAAAAATGACCCATGCCTGGTTTTACATCTCATCCACATGCACGTCGAAGGCCGTATGAGAGGGAGAGAGTGTTCATGTGTGAGAGAGAGAGAGGTGGTAATGAAGGGGTTGAGACTCACTGTTGCGTCATGTTGTCTACACGTATCCTTGAGTGAGTTATCGCACAATTACTGCAGTTTAAATAAATAGACAGGCCTTGTAAAACACCCCGAGTAGATCAACGACGGCGCCTCCCTTCTCTGCCCAGCAACAGGGCGTGTCACTGTTCATCACTGCAGAATAAAAGATACACATATACAACCAAGCAACCACCGCGTGTCTATGTACTGCAGTCCCTCCTCTGTACTTAGATGGCAGTCACTGGATATAAACAAAGGAGCTTTACACGTCACAATGCTGTTGTTGTTGTTGTTGTTGTTGTTGTTGTACTCTGTTTCCCAGCATTCCCATGATTATTCATTAGAGATCTGTAGGGTGAAGAGGTTGAGGAGTTTTTATTTCTGGTTGAGACCGGAGATGCCAAACACTTCCTCCCACACGGAGAACCCATTGTGTGTCTCTTTCGCCGGAGCCAAAATAAAAGCTTCCGCGTTCAAATTCAATTAAAACGCTCCCCTCAGTAGCCGCTCAGAAACAGCTGCAGTGCGTCCACTCAAGTCTCTAGCGTCTCTAAGACCAGACCCTGTGCTCCGTTGCGCCCGCGCCTTGAGAATGGGCAAGGTTAAACGAAAAAAAAATCACATAGAAATGTTTACACGAGAGGCGGCGTCACGACTTCAATCGTCCTTATCTCGTCTGTATAATAAGGCACAATTATGGGATAGATAAGACAATGGGCAAGCAGACTAGAGGCAAGCAAGAAAGGATGTGAGTAATAGCTTGTGAGCAGTTACAGTATGTTATCCCCTGCTCTTTGATGCAGAAGACAGTCTAAGACAGGATTGAACCTTGAGTGAACTGTTATTATGTGTTATTTGCTGATACGAGGCTTGTGAGAATTTCCACATTGGAAACACTGATAAGGGTATTTCCCTGTCCATAAATTTGTTCTACTTAACATTTATTCATGGATTGCAGTGATACGTATAGGAAAGTGAACATCAGAGTGAGAGATTTTCTTGGATGCAGAGGTCAGTGTATGACGTACCATATAATGTAGGACCCAAGCCTGCTACGTACCGTGTAATGTAGGGCCTAAGCCTGCTACATATCGTATAATGTAGGGCCTAAGCCTGTTATGTACCATATAATATAGGGCCTAAGCCTGCTACGTACCGTGTAATGTAGGGCCTAAGCCTGCTACGTACCGTATAATGTAGGGCCTATGCCTGCTACGTACCATATAATGTAGGGCCTATGCCTGCTACATACCATATAATGTAGGGCCTATGCCTGCTACGTACCATATAATGTAGAGCCTAAGCCTGTTACGTACCATATAATGTAGAGCCTAAGCCTG
>JACXGM010037109.1:0-11198 GCA_016801145.1 Umbra pygmaea
CTGTCTGTGTGCCTGTCTGTCTGTGTGCCTGTCTGTGTGCCTGTCTGTGTGCCTGTCTGTGTGCCTGTCTGTCACTCTGTCTGTGTGTCACTCTGTCTGTGTGTCACTCTGTCTGTGTGTCACTCTGTCTGTGTGTCACTCTGTCTGTGTGTGTCCAGTAAGAGAAATGGAGCAGAAACTGAGTGAATTGTGCATCTGTGTTCTTGGTTTTGGAGAGAAGAGGAGACAGACAAGTTTACAGTTCTGAATCTAATTGTGTAGAAATGTAGACATTTGTATCAGTTCATTGATTAACCTCGGTGTGTTTGTATTAATCCATTGATTAGCCTTGATGTGTTTGTATCAATCCATTGATTAGCCTCGATGTGTTTGTATCAATCCATTGATTAGCCTCGGTGTGTTTGTATCATTTCATTGATTAGCCTCGTGTGTTTGTATCAATCCATTGATTAGCCTCGTGTGTTTGTATCAATCCATTGATTAGCCTTGGTGTGTTTGTATCAATCCATTGATTAGCCTCGGTGTGTTTGTATCAATCCATTGATTAGCCTCGGTGTGTTTTTATCAGTTCATTGATTTGCCCCGGTGTGTTTTTATCAGTTCATTGGGTACTGGAGTGTTACTTTATTACGCAATATAAACAGTGATGCATTCATATTCTCATTGACAGTTACATGTTAGTCATTTAGTGGACACTCTTAGTGCCTTACAATAATTACAGGGACATCCCCTGGAGCAACAAGTACCTTGTTCAAGGAAACATCATTTGGCCCGCACAGGAATCAAGTAAACATGATGCAAACATTTTTTCACCCTACAGAATCCTGCCTCTGTGTACTGTGACTGTAATGAATCAGGTTGTTTGATCAATATGGACTCTGTTGGTTCATTATCATGCCAAATACATATTATATATCATATTATAGGCCAAGAAAAAGCAGGCGAACAGAACACTACAGATGGAGTGGTTTGTCTGTAACAACTGCTGCAGTGAGCAAAGATTAAACATTTCAGGTTTGAAATGTAAATAATTCCTGGGTGTATTCATCAGCAAATGTCAGTTTGACTGGTCAGGGTTAGTGTCAGTGACCAGTACAGCTCTGACCAGCCTTCATTTCAGGGTGGTTAACCAGGATGTAAGGACATTTCTGTAAGGATGGGGACAGTTTGGGTTGAGTCATGGCATTGCTAACCACTCGTCAGACATCTGATTTACTGTACAATGTTCTAGAGGACACCAGTGGACTTCCTGTTTTACCAACAACCACACCCTCATTGTGACCACAACTCTCCTTCTCAGTCATTTACACCCTCCTCCCTCTTTGCTGTCCCTCTCTTATTCTTGTTTGTCTCTGTCTCTCTGTTAATTTCTCGACCTGTTTCTTTCTCTCTGTCCTGATAGTCTGGAGGTCACAATGCAAAATGAGGAATGCCACATTAAAAACAATTTGGACCCGAGGACAAGTACAAGTGTGTGGTGTGGTGGGGGGGCATTTTGAACAGTAATCCAAGTCGGAAACTCTGGCAACATGCTTGTGCTCCAACTTTCCCATCTGAATGTCATGGACTTCTTGATTTGAATGGTATTTTTTCCCCCAGAGTCCCCAGTCATGTCTTGGTTGCATAATTAGTTAAGCGGCTGTCAAGTAGCAGCAGGATCAATGACTTAATAACATAAAACTCAAGACAAAGTAACTTACATTAACAGGAACCAGCCAATCAATTGTTTTATCAGAATGTGTATCAGTTAGCTGGTTGGACACACCCCACTAAACCACTGGAAACTGTGTGTATGCATGCCTGACTGTGGGTGTGGGGGGTGGTTTTGTCTCTGTGCATTTGTTTTCCATTCCCTGTGTTCAAACAAGTTCCATGTCACTTGGCATTGCTGTGTGTGCGTGTTTGTGCGTGAGTGGGTTTGTGCTCAACTCTGCGTTGGTTAGGAGAGGCAGTGATGCTCGATGAGACAGGACAGGCTGATCAGTTGTAAAGACAAATGAGTGGCTGTCAGTCAGACTGACAAAGATTAACGAAGATTTGATGACATTGTTGCTTAAACAACAGTCAGATGCAACTCAGGAAGATCCACCACAAACTCTAGAAACATGGAAAAATGTGTCAGACTATGAATATGTAGGACCCATTGTCTCAGGGACTTAAACGATGGAGAAAACAAGGTGTCAGGGACTGTAGAAAGATGGAGAAAACATGGTGCCAGGGACTACAATGATGGAGAAAACATGGTGCCAGGGACTACAATGATGGAGAAAACATGGTGTCAGGGACTGTAGAAAGATGGAGAAAACATGGTCTCAGGGACTAAAACGATGGAAAAAACGAGGTGTCAGGGACTGTAGAAAGATGGAGAAAACATGGTGCCAGGGACTACAATGATGAAGGAAAACATGGTGTCAGGGACTGTAGAAAGATGGAGAAAACATGGTGACAGGGACTACAACGATGGAAAGAACATGGTGCCAGGGACTACAGAAAGATGGAGAAAACATGGTGACAGGGACTACAACGATGGAAAGAACATGGTGTCAGGGACTGTAGAAAGATGGAGAAAACATGGTGACAGGGACTACAACGATGGAAAGAACATGGTGTCAGGGACTGTAGAAAGATGGAGAAAACATGGTGACAGGGACTACAACGATGGAAAGAACAAGGTGTCAGGGACTGTAGAAAGATGGTGGATCAGAGGGAACATGAACAGTCTTGGAATGGTAGTGAACATTGCATGGAGAATTGTCTGGAATGAATTTAATTGAGCTCTTCCTATTTCCTGTTTCCTGCTTATTATCATTAACATAACTTCCTGTATGGGGTGCTAGTGGCATCAGTTCAGAAATCATTTTGATATTCTGGTGTTAACCATTTAGCTGTACGTTTTCCCCAGCAGTGTTTAGGCAGGATAAGTATCTACACATCTACACAAGTTGTTGTTTTTGGTTTACTGACGTAGCTGTCTAGACTTGCATAACTATTAAAATCACTGAAAGCACAGTGGACAGCCCCAAGCTATTATAACCTATCCTAACCTCTAACCCTAACCTCAACCTCTGATAACCTGTCCTAAATCTAACCCCAACCTAGCAGCTAAGCTTCTCTGGCAATACATTAGTGAAAACAACTCCATCTAGAGAGCCTGGAGGGACCTGCCACTTGAGTAGTCTAAAGTATTGTTCAGAGACCAACCTGCAATGTCCCTGACCCTAACCCTAACCCAATGTCCCTGACCCTAACCCTAACCCAATGTCCCTGACCCTAACCCTAACCCAATGTCCCTGACCCTAACCCTAACCCAATGTCCCTGACCCTAACCCTAACCCAATGTCCCTGGTGAAGTAAGAGACAGCTGTAGTCAGTGGTTCCCAAACCTCTCCCAGGGACCCCTAGCTGGTCCTTCTTTTAGCTGTATCCCAGAGCTAGCATACCTGATTCAACTTGTGTTAATCATCAAGCCCTTACCTGTTTATACCATGTTAGCTAGTTCTTCAGGAGAGGTTTGAGAGCCACTGGGCTAGCCTAGCTATCCCTAGGACATGACCATATGGAGCTGAAGTAACCCTAACCCATGAGTCCTGATGTGTGCCAGGCCTCAGCCCATCTCCCTGTTAGGGGAACCAGAAGCACAACACAGCTTTGCCCTGCTGAACACCTGGACCCAGAAACAATGCTCCAATCAGCAAATCTTGATTGGCTGAAGCCATGTGGCATGGACCAATCCTGGTCTTTCCTTCAGTCAGAGGCTGCAAAATGTCCTACACAGCACCAGGGTTGCCAGATGGGATGGTTTTCTGCAAAATATTTAATAACAGTGTATGTGTGTAAAAAAATGGCTTGGGCATGTTGATTTATAGATATGGTTTCAACTGAAGAAATGTAATATGGGCCGGTTAGTAGTGGAGTTGGTGGGATATAGGCTGTGTTTTACTGTCAATCACATCTGGCAACCCTGCACAGAACTTTTCCTTTCTCTGTTTCTCTCACCAGCCCTGCATCTCTGTAATGTGACTCTGGCCAGGAATGGGTGGGGTGGAGGAGAGGGGGGTAGAATGCAGGCAGTTTTCTTCTTTCCTTTTAAGGCAAAAAACCAGAAGGCACTTTTCCAATGGAGGGAGGGAGTGTAAGATGAGGGAAAGATGCAGGAAGGAAGAGTTGTTAGCATAGCTGCTGCACACATCCCTGTGCCTGTTTGTGGTTTAAGAGAAACCTTCATGATAAAGAAGAGTTTTAGACGTTGGGTCAAATGTTAGCCCCCCTCACCCCTAGAGTTACCCCCGAGTTTCTGTCGGACTGGAGAAGCTGACAGACTGAGTATGAGATAAGGCCCGTGTGGAATGTCTGTTATTTCCTCTGAGTGTTCCGTCTGGAAGATGCGGTCACCCCCCCAAACTCACCCCCAGCCATGACTCTGCTGTGTATTATCACATTTTTTTATAACATTGGAAAACCACTGAGCCCTTCACATCCAGCCCCCCCTCCCCCGCAACAACAACATGATTCCAAGGAAACATCATAGGTCATTTTAGTCATTACTATGGGTTGATAATGAGTTGTAAGGATGTTCTCCAACCTGCTAACAAGCAGTACATGGACATGGCTAGATGGGATACAGCCCATGTCATAGTGATGTCATAGTGATGTCATATTATCTTTCCTGATAACGAAGTTGGCAAACTACAGTTGTAGCTACTTAGTAGTCCTGCCCTGATGGCAACACCACATGGGACGTAGTTAAAGTGTGAGAATTAGTTTATTACGATCAGAGAACACAATATAACGTGACACGTATTCACTAGCGTTAAGGCCCCTGGATGCGTAGAATGTGGTGAATATCCAGAGCTGTGTCTAGGTTCTGTTGCTGGAGAAATGACTGGTATTACTAATTCTGGTAACTACCAGGTATCTATGTGAGATTGAAGTGTCCTTCCCTTCTGTTTGTTGGACCAGTGCCGTCTGCAGTATGTTAAAGATGTTACTAACATTAGGAAATGAATGTCTATGGTGAGGTTAATTTCATCTCACTGGTCCCAATACATATATACACAACCTTTAAACTCTCATGGGACTACTTTGACATGAGCCACATCCTTTCCAGCCACGACTGTTGTAAAGTAGGAGGCTAACTAGCTGACAGCCAGAGAAGCCGGAGACTAAGTAGCCATGTGCCAGTGAAGATGGAGGCAAACGAGCGAAGCGTCAGTGAAAAGGGAGGCGAGCGAGCGAAGCAAAAGACTAACTGGCTTAAAATCTAGGTTGTTGTTACACTTCAATAAAATGCAGCATTTATCAAGCTTTAGATTTAAAGTAACATTGAGGCACTGGTTGCAGTGTTCAACACTGGTTAACCCCCCCGTGGTAATACTGATGTCAGAGGTCACAGCAACTAACATCCCTTCCCAAATGGCCAGCCAACCACCATGAAGGGGGTTGGTATGGGATGAGTCAGCGTGGTGGGAATGTGTTGGGAATGTGTCCGTATAAGGATCCGATAGAACCCAGAGGCCTGCTGGGATTCAGTGGCTGACTGGATCATGTTTGGTGGCTTTCTGTCTGTCTGTCTCTGCGTGTCTGCCTCTCTCTGCGTGTCTGCCTCTCTCTGCGTGTCTGCCTCTCTCTGCGTGTCTGCCTCTCTCTGCGTGTCTGCCTCTCTCTGCGTGTCTGCCTCTCTCTATGTGTCTGCCTCTCTCTGCGCACGTGTGCGTGTCTCTCTGCGTGTGTGTCTGTCTGCTCTCTCTGACTCCCCTCAACTGAAGCAGCAGTGTTTTGTAATGCTTGTGCCGTTCAGCATTCCAGTAGCAGGTACCGGCCTGCACAGAGCACCAGCACTTCTGTCTAATTAAACCGTGTCTGTGCTCTGGTTCTGGGGCCATGTTTATTACAACACAGACCCCTCCCTCAGGGCAGGTTTATGGGATGATTGATATGCTCCCAATGTACATCCCTTGAAGTGTTGGGTAATGCATGCTGGTGCATGAATGTGTGTGCGTGTTCATCCTACCCTTGGGGCCAGACCTGATGTGCTCTCTGCAGTGAGCAAAGGAAGTACGGGTTGAGACTTACCAACCACACCCGAATCTCTACATTTACTCTAATCAGACTTTGTTACAGTTATTTCACAATTTTACTCCACTTTACTACAACCACTTCACAATTCTACTCCAACCATCTCAAAACGTCCTTCCAAATGTGCACCGATTTCACAACCATCACTTTTTAAATGGCTCTCTGGTACCTCAGTCTTAATATAAGAAGCTGGAGCACATCAGATGGATCTTATGTCATACCTCACATGCTGAAAACATACAGTCCCACACCCACCGTGCCTTGTTTTTAATCATATTTAGGATATGCTTCTGAATTATTATTTACCACCACAAGCAGCAGCTACAATTCCTGCCTAATTTATCAGATCAATATGGTGCAAAGTGATTTTGGGGTGTTTTTTATTCATTTTTTTAACCTGTATTTAACAGTACACAAATAATGATAAATAATACAAAAACATAAAGGGAACACTTAAACAACACAATGTAACTCCAAGTCAATCACACTTCTGTGAAATCACACTGTCCACTCAGGAAGCAACACTGATTGACAATCAATTTCACATGCTGTTGTGCAAATGGAACAGACAACAGGTGGAAATTATAGGCAGTTAGCAAGACACCCGCAATAAAGGAGTAGTTCTGCAGGTGGTGACCACAGACCACTTCTCAGTTCCTATGCTTCCTGGCTGATGTTTTGTTCACTTTTGAAGGCTGGCGGTGCTTTCACTCTAGTGGTAGCATCAGACAGAGTCTACAACCCAAACAAGTGGCTCAGGTAGTGCAGCTCATCCAGGATGGCACATCAATGCGAGCTGTGGCAAGAAGGTTTTCTGTGTCTGTCAGCGTAGTGTCCAGAGCATGGAGGCGCTACCAGGAGACAGGCCAGTACATCAGGAGACGTAGAGGAGGCTGTAGGAGTGCAACAACCCAGCAGCAGGACCGCTACCTCTGCCTTTGTGCAAGGAGGAGCAGGAGGAGCACTGCCAGAGCGCTGCAAAATGACCTCCAGCAGGCCACAAATGTGCATGTTTCCACTCAAACTGTCAGAAACAGACTCCATTAGGGCGGTATCAGGGCCCGACGTCCACAGATGGGGGTTGTGCTTACAGCCCAACACCGTGCAGGATGTTTGGCATTTGCCAGAAAACACCAAGATTGGCAAATTCGCCACTGGCGCCCTGTGCTCTTCACAGATGAAAGCAGGTTCACACTGAGCGTGACAGAGTCTGGAGATGCCGTGGAGAACGTTCTGCTGCCTGCAACATCCTCCAGCATGCCCAGATGTTGTAAGGAGGTCATACGGGCACGTGAAGGCCACACACACTGCTGAGCCTCATTTTGACTAGTTTTAAGGACATTACATCAAAGTTGGATGAGCCTTTAGTGTGGTTTTCCACTTTGATTTTGAGTGTGACTCCATATCCAGACCTCCGTGGGTTGATTTTCATTGATAATTTTTGTGTAATTTTGTTGTCAGCACATTGAACTATGTAATGACGAAAGAATTTCATACGATTAGTTCATTCATTCAGATCTAGGATGTGTTATTGAGCAGTGTACAAATAAAAATGAAAGGTGCAAATACTCAGTGTGTAATATAGAAGTACATTTGCAATAAAACATTTGATAAAGTTTCTTGTGTAAATGTGCAGACTTTCAGCTGTTTGCAATGAACAAATTGAACAAAAGCAAGTGAAATGCCTTCAATACAACAAATGTTTCCCCAAATTTAACTGATAATGACTTACTACCCAGTATCAACATTTTTCAACCCATACATGGCAAGCTTTTTTAGTACCTAGCAGAGGTGGGACAAATTCATTGTTCACAAGTCATGTTTGGCTGCAACAATACGATTACTTTCAAAATAAAGGTCTGCAGAGTGTCTAGTTTTAGTTTGTATTATGTAAGCTACATTTTCAAAGGTAAAATCTATGTGGTGGAAATTATAAATGAGGAACATTTTCTATTTAAATAACACTTCACAGTTATAGAATATTATAAGGTGGGGCACACTGAGAAATGGTTAGAGCTTAAGTTTATGTAGAGAACAATATTGAATATAAAAAATCCTATTTTGATGTTGTTGTTAATTTGCTTGTGCTCATTATCTTTGTAGAGGGATTATATTCTTTAACCTATGTAAAGTATTATTGAAATGGAAAATGTTCCTCATTTATAATTTCTCCCACATAGATTTTACCTTTGAAAATGCACCTTACATAATACAATCTAAAAGTGTAGACAGAGTATCTGCAGATGTTTATTTTGAAGGCAACATGAAAATTAGTCTCATTGCTGCAGCCAAATGTGACTTGTGACTTGAAAACAATGACTTGGTCCCACCTCTGGTACTTAGTAGAAAACCCTTTTGCTGTTATGACCTGCTTCAATACATTAAAGAAATAATTGTTCAGCAGATGCTCTTATCCAGAGTGACTTACAGTGAGTGTATACATTTAGGAGAAACTAAGTGAAACAACCACAACTTAGTAGTAAGTATATTCAACACACATGAAACGGTAAATAGTCAAAAACAGTGCTAGAAAAGGATCAAACGGATAGCAAAAACATTTCAAGATGACAGAAGTTGAATACAACTAATTTAAGTACTCATTGAAGAGGAACATTTTTAGAAATTTCCTGAAGAAGGGTAGAGACTGCTGTTCTAACCTCCAGTGGAAGCTAGTTCCACAATTGAGGAGTCAGTATGGAAAAGAGTTTTGATGCAAATGAGATGCATAGCCAGACACCAACCTCTGACAGCGCTCCTGAGGAATCTTAGCCCATTCCTCATGAGTGATGGCCTCCAGTTCAGTAACATTCTTGGGTTTGGGCTCTGAAGTTGCCTTCAAATCCCACCAGAGATTTGCAATGGTGTTCAAATCAGGTGACTGTGATGGCAGCTGTAGAATCTTCTAGGACCTCTGCAATCAGATGGCATGACATTTTCTCCTATGATTTCCTGATACTTCAATTAATCCATCTTGCCTTCCACACACTGCAGGTTTCCTGTGCCAGAGCATGCAAAGCAGCCCCAGAACATCACTGAGCCACCAATCTTGACTGTGGGCAGGGTGTTCTTGTCAGCGTATGCTTCATTCTTCCCCCAGAGATACCGCTGATCCATCATGCTGAAAGTAACCAATTTTGTATCATCGCTCCACAGAACAGAATCCCAAAACCTGTGGCTTCTTTATATGATTTTGAGCATGTTGGAGCTGACCTTTCTTTTGGGACATTAGTGGTGTACGTCTTGGAGTTCTGGCATGGAAACATTCTGTGTTTAGTACATACCTTACTGTGGTCAAAGCATCCTTAGTGCCTGTTGCCACAGTCTTGCTGCACGGTTTTTGCAGTCACTCAAGAGTTTTCACAATCTGCCACTGCTGAAATCTGGTTGCAGCTTTTGATGGCTTCCTTTTTCTGCCCCGTCCAGGTAGTGTAACCACCGTTCCCTTAACTTTGAACTTGTAAACTATGCTTCCAACGGTGTCTCTGGGAACATTCAGTGCCTTCGCTATCTCTTTGTATCCAGTTTCTTGTTTTTTGAAGCGTGATCTTTTAACATTTTGGACTATTCTTTTGATGTAGCCATGTTTCTCACATGCAGTGAAACTCCCTGCCAGTTCAGGTATTTCATGTGTTCCAGTTCAAGCACACCTTGTGCAACTAATGAAGCCCTTGATTAGTTGTATCAGGTGAACTTGATACAACAACTGTTTTGATTATTGGTGCTGTTGTGAGGGATTCTATTCAGGGGGTTGAATCATTTTGAGACTGGAGTCATTCTGAGTTGCATTTTCATTCAGACTTGTGGAAACCACTTGATGCAAAGTTGAGCTATATCAAATGCTTTTGTTTGATTTGTTCATTGCAAAAAGTTGAAAGTCTACATTTTAACAATACACCTGATTTGCAATGGGGTTGAAAATGTTTAATTGCAACTGTACGTGTATAGTTAGTCCAAATAAGGTGTAAATTAAAGTTAGGTCAATAGGTAGCAAAGTGGCACGGCGATGAACTATTCAACAGTTGAGCGTAACTAATAACATCCAATAAATATCTGACTGCAGTGTGTGCAAATATACCATGGGTTATAATTAAGGCACTAGGAGATAAATGGGCAAAGATAGTGTATGAGTGAGGGAGGAGAGTCAGCATGTTTAGTGGTTGGGCAGAAACTTTGAGTCTCACTTTAAAAGCAGTGATTGAAATGGATTTTGTAGTTCATTTCAGTCATCAGCTACTGCGACCTGAGAGGAGTGGCAGCCAAAGGAGGTATGGACAGGTTGTGGGTGGGTGAGACAATGGTGAGAAGTGAATTTAGGTAAAGTGGGGTTTTGTGTAGAAGTGACTTGTAGATGAGTTGATACCAGTGGGTCAGGTGTTCGAGTGAGTAGTGAGGACCAGCCCACTAGTGTATATAGGTCTCAGTGGTGGGTGTTAAATGGGGCATTGGTGACAAATCAGATGGCGGTGTGGTAGAATACATCAAATTTTCTCAGGAGGGTGTTCGAGGCAGTCCTGTAGATGACATCACCGAAGTCTAAGATCATTAGGTTGGTCATTTTCACCAGGGTGTGTTTGGAAGCGTGGGGGAAGGAGGACTTGTTGTGGAATAGGAAGCCAGTCCTAGAATTAATTTGGGATTGGAGATGGAAATGTGTGTCTGGAAGGAGACTGAACAGTCTAACTGACGCCTAGGTATTTGTAGGTGTCACGTTCTAGTTTAGACCCATCCAGAGTGGAGATGCTAGTCATGCTGTCAGGTACAGGTAGTGTATGGTTGAAAAGCATGCATTTAGTTTTGCTAAAATTTAAGAGCAGTCGTTGGCCAATGAAGGAGTGTTGTATGGCACTAAAGCTTTTTTGGAGGTTAGTTAGCACAGAATCTAATGTAGGGCCTGATGTGTGTAGAATGGTGTCATCTGCATAGAGGTGGATCATAGAGTCACCAGCAGCAAGGTCAACATCATTGATATATACAGAGAATAGCCGGTCTGAAATTGAACACTGAGGCACCCCCATAGAGACAGCCAGAGGTCTGGACAACAGACCCTCAGATTTAACACATTAACCCTATCAGATAAGTATTTGGTTTGGTGATCAGAGAAGTATTTGGTGATCAGAGAAGTA
>JACXGM010037110.1:0-11198 GCA_016801145.1 Umbra pygmaea
TGACCAGACCACCAGAGGTCTCCACCTTGACCAGACCACCAGAGGTCTCCACCTTGCCCCAACCACCAGAGGTCTCCACCTTGACCAGACCACCAGAGGTCTCCACCTTGCCCAGACCACCAGAAGTCTCCACCACGCCCAGACCACCAGAGGTCTCTACCACGCTCAGACCACCAGAGGTCTCGACCACTCCCAGTCCACCAGAGGCCGCTGTTTCCGCTCAAGCCTCCCGGCCACCTGAGGCCGCTCACACCCAAGCCTCCCGGCCACAAGAGGCCGCTGACGCCCAAGCCTCCCGGCCACAAGAGGCCGCTACATCACCATCAGGCGAGCCTGAGCCTTGCCTTGTCCCCAAGCCTGAGCCTTGCCCCCGAGTCTGTGCCAGTGCCTGTTCCATTTCCTGAGCCTTTCCCCTTCACTGAGCCTTTCCCCATCACTGAGCCTTTCCCAGTCACTGAGCCTTTCCCCGTCACTGAGCCTGTCCTTGTCCCAGTGCCATTGTCTTCCCCTGACCCGGTGCCATTGCCTGCCCCTGTCCCAGTGCCATTGCCTGCCCCTCTCTCGGCGCCATTGCCTGCCCCTCTCTCGGCGCCATTGCCTGCCCCTATCCCGGCGCCATTGCCTGCCCCTGTCAAATTTTGGTGATTGCGAGCATGGCAGTGGGATGCGTTAGTTTGAGCTAGAGTGGTGGTGAGTGCGAGGTTGTGATGATGGACTTCTATGGCCAAAGTAACTGCTTTGGAGTGGCAAAAGGTTGCAGACGCTGTGAATGTCGGACCATGGCTGAAAATAAAAAAAGTGGCCAGATATCAAAGTCGATGCCATAAAGCGTCTAGCGCTTCATCGCGCAAGTGTGTCTGCCACAGGTGGGGGAACATTAGTAAGCAACATGTCTCAATCACAAAGTATTTGAACATTGATGGAATGAAAATGCTTTCGATTAATATAAGCATTTTCATTCCCTTTCGGTGCCCTTATGGCAATATGAGTGCAGTCAATAGCACTGATCACATTTGGGAAACAGGACTTAGCTGCAAATTGTGCTTTTATGTTTGCCTGTTCAACCGCCATGTACAGAAACCTGATGTAATCCCTGACCTGTCAGCCAATTCCCTCTGGAAAGTGCCAGTCGCCAGAAATCCTAGTGTTGTAAGGACTTGAAGTGGGACTAGCACGGCGTGGTTTCTCAGAGTGCTCCTCTGTAACGCTGGGCCCAAAAGAGCACAAAGATCCAACAGGACGTCCCGAGGAAGTCAGAGCCGCCTCAAATGCCACTCATCCTCATTTTCCAGCAAGTTTTCTTGCTGTCTGAAGATGCGTTTCCTCCGAATCCTTACATTTGCAATTGTGCGTCATTACGCATTGTGATGGCATGGCTTTTTATAACCATCCATTTGATTAAATCTCTTAAACTACAGATTCGGTATTAATCTAATTGTAAATGGGAAATATTTCTGCGCAAATGGAATTTCTTGTACCTATTAAAATGGTTAAGACATGCGTCATTTGTGTAGGCTGTTATTTGTAAGAATGGCTTTGTGAATTCTTCATATTATTAATGAGAGGCAGTATTTCAATTTTATTTACACAACGGTCTGCAGTTTCAAACAGTTTCACGTGTTTCATCCATCTGCCGATGGTGTCGCCATTTTTCATTATACTTGTTTTTGTGTGTATTCCTGGGTCAGAGTTTCCGTGAAGGACTGCACATTTTCTTGTCAAGTTTGCTTTCTATAAATCCTAATTCTTGAACAGAGAGTGGCATATGTCTTCTTTTGTGCATACGCCAAGTTTATAAATGCGGCCCCAGGTCTTGTTCTCCTACATCATTCCCTGACCTCACAAATGATTTAATACTGTCACCACGCAGTCGGAGCCGCTCCGGATTTCTAATTTCTGATTTTAATTTTATAAAGGACAACACAAATTCATTTACATTTCTGTAAATTTGCCAGTGTCAGCCATCCAGCCAGTTTTCAACTGCAGTCCTTTGGCCAGATTATTTTAGACCAGAGCACAGAAAACAACAAGACATTAGTACAGGTTAGACTAATACACACAGAAGTCAACAAGACACCATACAGGCAGCTAAAGCAACAAATAAGTTCTCAGTAAGCCATGCGAAGCTACAGGAAGCAGCAAGACATTTACATATTTACACATCAACAGTATAGTTGATAGGTAAAATACAAGTTAATGTTTTATATATACACACCTGGCAGGACTTTAAACATCAACACTTGTTAGCATTAGGTCAGCAGTGATAACAGCAATAATATAAATTTACCAGGAGATTAAAAACTTTCTAAGAGTCAGGCCTTTAGACTTTGTGTGAAGGTAGGTGGTGCAGTTTCTTATTTAATTTGGTAAAGTGTTCCACCTATTCGAGGCTCTAACAGAAAAGCAGGATTGACTAAAGGAGCTGGACCTGTAAGGGATTACACAATCCCCTCTCAGAACAGACCTAGTGGTTCTATTATTAGAATTATTTTTGCTTAATAAAAGTATTGAGTGGTGGAGGAGCTTTGCCATTCAGGATCTTGAACATTAGGCAGGTGTCATTGTATTTGATTAGATTTTCCCAAATAAGTATGGCATATTTGTTAAGAATTTAACAATGATGATAAGTGTTGTGTTTTCTTTCTAGCACTTTGAGGGCCTGTTTATACAGAGAGAGTGCAGGGTTGTATCTTTTGCTTGCGTACAGCTTGTCATACAAAATAGTAGATGGGGGTGATTATAGTATCCAAATATAATTTTGCTGCTGAACTAGTGAAGCAGCTTCTTATATTTCTACAATTGGCTAGGTTGTATTTAGTTACTCGCATTACGTTTTTCACTTTTTTTTGAAAGACAAGGTGGAGTTAAGGATGATACCAAGAAATTTGACATGAGGGACAACTTGAATATTCTCACCAGACACACAGATTTTGTGATCACAGTCAGATGTGGAGGGTGTCTTTGCAAAAAACATAGTCAGTTTTCCGGAAGATCCGGAGATCTTTTAACAATTCCTGTTTTGACAGTTCTCTTTTTACCGATCAATGAAACGCACCTACAGTACAAAAGATTTTCATGCCTCTAGTTACCTATAAAACTAGTCTCGATGTTATGTTTAGTTGCTGGTTATTTAGTTAATGTGCACTTTGTGAGAGTTGCTCTTTATGTTTGATATATTATTATCCATTGGTGAAGCCTAGGAATGACCGTCTTTGCTATGTACACAGTTTTAGATGCAAGCAAGTCCGTGAAGTACAACCGGTGAAATCAATACAAGATACTCACAACGAATCTGTTCCTGTGTCTGTCTCCTTTTTCTACCCATTATCTGCTGTGACAAATGGGCAGACATTTAAACACTCACTCCAAAATCTTGTGGAAAGAATTCCCAGAAGTGTGGCAGCTGTGCAGGGAGTGGTGTTCTTTATTTTTAAATACTTGACAGTATGGACCGTACATGTAGTGTTTGGGGACAGCTGATGAACACAATTTAGGAACTGCATAAAGAATATATATCAAGCTATGTACTCATGTGGCATAGATGCTGTTAGCTAATGTACAGAGCGTACGCCTGGCACAATGATACCATAAACATTACTTACTGTACTACTTGTATAGTGGTGAAGGCACTTATAGTAATGAAATGTCTATCAGCTTCACTCCACACTTAACATAACAGTGATCCTTACGTGAACAACCATCCAACATAACACAGGTGCAAACATTTAGTGATGCGCACCGCCTTCTTGGATTGAGAATTGCTAAACTCTAACATGTAGAGATATTAACTTACCCACTACTCGTGTGTAATGATCCTCTACCCAGATTACCTGGCTATATAACATGGTGTCTGGAAGACATTGTGCCAAACCAGCCCTGGGAAGTTGTGACAATGTCATTAAGCAAGGAGATGTTTTTAAGAAATAACCTATTGAGAAAAAGGATACTGATTTCACTGAACACGGTACTAATGCAGTAAGATAAAGTTAACTGCTGTTATACTGTTTTACTATATAATGCAGTTACAGTAAGGTCCGGAAATATATGGACACTACTGACACAATTTTCAATATTTTGTCTGTTTACCAAAATATATTCAAGTTACAGTTAATTAATGAATTTAATTAAATTAACTGCTTAAAGTGCAGTCTATCAGCTTCAATAGGAAGGTATTCACATTCAAATTGGAGGAATATGAAGCTCCCTCTTTTTTCAAAGGACCAAACTTAATTTGACAATTGACTCAAAAGCTGTTTTCTGGAAAGGTGTGGGCTATTCCTTTGTTAATTCCTCATTAAGGAAGCAGGTAAAAGATCTGGAGTTGATTCCAGGTGTGGCAATTGCATTTGAAGCTGTTGCTGTGAACCCACAGCATGTGGTCAGTGCTAGTGAAACAGGCCATCTTTTAGCTGCAAAAAACATAAAATCCATCAGAGAGTTAGCACGAAAATTAGAAGTGGACAAATCAACGCAGTGAGCTCTACAAAACAAAAAGGTCTGAATGTCCATGGAAGACAACAGTGGTGGATAATCATAGGATCCTTTCCATAGTAAAGAAAAACCATTTCACAACATCCAGCCAAGTGAAGCACACTCTCGCGGAGGTAGGCATATCATTATCCAAGACTACTGTAAAGAGAATACTTCATGAGAGCAAATACAGTGGGTTGCCCACAAGGTGAAAACTATTCCTAAGACTCAAGAATAGAAAGGCCAGCATAAACTTTGTCAGAAAACTACAAAAGCCAGCCTGTTCTGGAACAGCATTATTTTGAAATCAACCTGTACCATAATGATGGGTTGTGTAACTTGTTTCGTCTGTGAAATAATCGCTTGGATAATGATAGGGTACGATTTGGAGCAGATTTAAACAGACATCTCAACAATATCATATAATTTTGCATATGAGAACTAGTTTTAGCAGCATTCAATTTCTTGTAATGCCAGACCTAATGTCAAGTATTTCCATTGTAAATGTTACAGAATGTAATTACATATTTTCGAAAATGTTTTATTGTCGCAGTAAAAACAAAAAAGAACTGTTGTATTAAACAGATTTTAGACAAATCAGATAGCTAAACAATTACAGAACATTTCATACGAGGACTTAAGAAGAGTAAAATTAGGTTTAATTAGATTTTGCACTTTCCTTTGTCGTTTCTTTTATTGGTAAAGTACATCTAAACGCTGCTGCGTTTTCGAGTTTGGCTCATTTTCTTTTTTTTAAGTCCGTGTAACACGTCTTTGTATTGTAGTCGTGCTGTTCACATTGACTGACTTTTATTAAATTTTTCTCATTAAATGACTTTTTCAGAGTGTTCTCTACTCATGTGACATCACAAAGGGGAGTGGATCATGCAGGCAGTGAAATTATGGGCAGAATGATAGAAAAGAACGGCTCGAGTCTCACCAAGTATGACTCAGTTCCCTGTCTTCGTAACAAAGTGCCGTTCAAAAGAACCCGGTCATTCGCAAACGTATGGCCATCGTGAAATTACTGCCCTGATCCGGAGCATCTGAATATTTTCTTATTTCTTATTTTCTTATTCAGATGCTCCATAGTTTTTCTGCAGCATTTTACAGCATACTCCAAATTCTTGTAACGTTAGCCCCTTTCTTCCTTGACAACGGTTGCTCCCCTCTTCCACTCTGGTAAACCAATCATTGCTGGGTGACGTAAAATGCATCCTTACTGATAACCACAATGCGGGAATGTCACACCAGACACCAAATTTTTAAACACAGTTTACTGCCAAATACTGAGATTGACCTGGCAGCGATAGGCATTGTTTGAACTGGTTTGGCAAAGGCTGGAATGTATCAGACGTTTGTTAATATGTACGAGTTCTGCACGGCAGCTTTAAGGTATGATTAATGGACTATGTCAGTGTTCCCTTAAAATGTCCTTAAATTGAATATTAAGGTGTCCCATCAAAAACAGAAATCAAGGCATTTTTATTAATGTTCTAATTCTGATCTGTAAAATTAATTGATCAATTAAGCGGTTCACATTTTGTTTTAAGGACCACTTATTTCCTATTAAGGGATTCGGCATAATTTCAGCGGTAGATTAATGGAAAAGTAATGATATTTTAAGGGGTTCAAGTTTATAGTTTATAGTTCATAGTGAGAGTGCCCAGACTGAATATACACTATGTGTGTAAAGTGATAAAAATATACTCTAATTACATTAGTAACTATTTTATTATAACAGTAAGGCAAATCAGGCCTTTGTATATGTCCAATGTACCAAGGCTAAGGGCTGTAACAACATACTCCATGCTGCCTTGTGCCTGAAAATGAACCTTAGCCCCAGCGTGGGAATGTCATGATGGCCACATGACAGCTGTGTGATGCAAAACAAATTCTGCACTCAGGCAAGTATTCAGCCCCCTGTAACAGCACCATATTCAGTCTGTGTGCATAGCAATGCACACACATTGCACTGGGGGCTATTGCTTTCACTTTGGCCTGCAAACCATTGAGAGCTGAAGCCATGACAGCAGCCCCATCATAGGTCTGTGTCACAAGCTTATCCTTAAAATTGCAGCCATGCATGTTGTCATTTAATACATCAAAAACAGACTGAGCATCTCACCCCCCAGAAACATAAAAAAAGTGCTCCTGAATTTTACCTGCACTATCCACATAGCAAACAATGACAGAGAGTTGTGCACGGCAAAATATATCAGTTGTTTCATCCACCTGCCATCCAAAAAAGGGAGCATGCTGAATTTTATCTCTGATTTGATCAGAAACGGTGGCTGCAAGAGGAAAAGTCATTTTGAGTAGTATGGGACATAACAGAAAACACAGTTGAGGACTCGAATTATGTGGACAGGACAGAGTCATATTTAGCAAATTTTTCTGTAAACTCCCTGTAATTCGCCTTGTTGGATGAGTCACTCTCATCATGTCCCCGAAATGACAGTTCCTGCCGGCCAAACAAGGATGACACATCAATAAGGCGGTTTAGGAAGACCCTGTTTTGTTTGACTGTTTCATAATGTTTAGCCACTTCAATGTGAGCACCTTCATTGATTGCATGCTCACCCCTGATCCTGCCGATGCAACTTAATCTTGCACATGCACTCACATGTTCATTGCTTTTTTATATGCCCTGTCAAAGTTAGATAATCTCCAAACCCCACCTTTGATCAAACAACACATTCACGAGATGGTTTCATCAAGAGGCATGGCCAGCAGTACATTTTTTTCACAGCACTTCCTGTCAGCCAGCTAATTTTGTCATATCAGGAGAGCTGAAAAGACCTGTTACTTTGCCCTATCTTTTGCACTAAATCAATGTTAGGAGTTGATCTGCCCTGGTGTTAAATTCTAAGTTTCTCGGACGGTTCGGTATTTATGGAATGGACCACCGGAGGAAAATAGGGGAGGGTCTATTCTCTATTGAAGGGAGGGTCACTCAACATTTTTCAGTCTAGGCGAGTGGTCACCCAACTTTTGGATGATGAAAACAGCAAAATTTCAAAGTGGCTTGTGTGGTGCATATTCTTCCATGTAGGTCTCAGTCTCGACCCCCCATCACTAGCAGATGGGTCTGACCCAACAAAAAATTGCATCATCACCCAACCAAATTGACGCTTGTCTGAGAAATTAAGTTTTGGATAATGTTCAGCTTCGGCAGCTTTACCTATATGCTAAAATATACAATGGCTGAGGAAGCCTAGTGACGATTCCGTAGCAACCAGTTCATGTGTTGATTTTGTTATTACCAGGCACGTGTACAGTACAGGTAGACCTCAGTGGGAGCTTGAGCCCCTGCCCTTTTCCCCTCAGACTCAAAAGTGCCATCTTGGCTGGTGTTATATTTTTAACTAATATTTAATTATTTAATACTATAAGATTGTATTCCAGTCACATTCTCTCAAATGTAATTCTTGTATATTTATGGGTCCTCCTCCACCCCCTCTAAGAAATAATTTGTTCCAACTTTACCTGCAGTCCAGGGAAGATGAAAACAAATATCACACTGATATGGTGAGTTGACTAATCAGTACTCAGCAATGCTTGTATTTTAGATAAAAGTTTCCGGTTAGCTGGACTATTTATATTGTTCAACTTTTAAATGAGTGGCAATCTACAATTTGTGTTAAATACAATATATTATTCACTGGACAGGAGAACTTAGTTTGCAACACACAGAAGCATGCTGTGTACTCAGTGGCGGGCCGTGCATTTTACACCTAGGTATTCACTATCTTCACGAAATTAAAACGCATTATAATAACCTCACAATGAAATTCTAGGGCTATAGGTTATTGTCATTCGGCATATAATGCACCCCATATTCATAGTGAAGATAAGTTTATTCCACTCGATAAAGGTTATTTAACACAAGGCTCAACACCTATGAGACTTACAATACACTAATTTTACCAGACATGACTGAAACCATAAGAATGTACCACTATATGGGCCGATACCACTTTTTATGGAACGAGTACCATAAAAAGTGTACAGAGTACAGAGTATTTCATTTTGGGTTCTTGCTGATACAAGTACCGATATGAGAAAATGAACAACGAACGGTGGGCTTTTCTCAGTTAATCTGGGTAGCTATCTTCATTAACGGGCTCTACTGAGCTCAATATGAAGAGTTGATACACAAGTTACACATCGTTTTAAAGCTGAAGTTCCCCTTTATATTGGTGTATACAATTCAAAACGTATTTTTTGTGGTGAATGTGACTAAATATTAAGTGCAAGTTACACAGATAGGATAGCTGTCAAACAGTCAATCCCTGTTTTTTCCAGAATTAGATTATTCCATGTGCTATAAATTATTGTTTAGTTGTCAATATAATGTGCGCATTAATCAACACTGCCTTTGTCTATGCTCTGCAGAATGTGCTGCCAGCCAGTCAGAGGCAGGTACAGTAGTGCAGAAGGACAGAGTCTTAATATAAACTGTAACTCAGTAACTACATTGAAATTGCTTTCCTAGTTTTGTTCAGTATAGTTTTGAGCAAAACAGCTTGGCATAGGCGTTCAATTAATTAGACACAATGTCAAAAAACAATCTGGTATTGGAAGACGAGGACTGTAGGCCACTGATCATATCTTAATAATAACATACTGTAATACTATTAATATGAATGCATTTAAGATGGGGGACCAGACATATATAGGGTTGGTAAATGCTTAAGTCTGACTACCGAACCACTGAGCAATCTGACCCTGTGTCACCTTTAGGCAGTTTGTCTATTCTAGCCTACTCATAAGTGATTGGTCTGATCAACTGAACACAGCCTGACGGAATAATATTACTTTAATGAAAACGTTCAGAACAAATTGTGTGAATATAAATGGATTGTGGCAACATTGGGAAATGGAAATAATAGACACTTGGAAAGTGTGTGTCTATGCATGCAAGCATGCGTGCGCTTGTAGGGTGCTTTTTTTTTACTTAAGCCCCCCAAAAAGTCTGTGTGTAGGGTGCTTTTCTTACTTAAGCATCCCAAAATGTCTGTGCACATCCCTGGCTATTACCCAGTGTGCTTTGTTGAATAATGGTCTCAATGTTTAATGGTTTTATTTCATGGGAATACTGGTTTACTAGAGGAGTAACTTAGTAGTTAAAGTAATGCAGGAAGTGTGCATTTAGTTTCCATGCTTATTGTGTTTCCACAACAATGTTAGTGAGTAAATCTACTAAAATGGCTAACATCTTGGTGGAGTGTGATGTGTAAGATGAGAAAGCAGAGGTTAAGTCATAATTGTAAAAAAAAAACAGTGGCTGTACATCTTTGCCAAGCTCAAACCAGTACTAAAGGCATGAATAAATTGTTGGGGAGGGTCATGCCTCTTTTCCCAATCATTTTGCAGGGTCATAGAAAAATGAACTGCTGGTGAAGGGAGGGTCAGGTCTATTTGGACTAAAGATCCCAAAACCCCTCCGGTAGCCCCTAAATATATAAAGAACAGTCCCTAAGGACAAATTTCAAATGGCTTTGCCAAAATCTGGTTGACAATATTAGCATTGTCTGCCATCGTGTGCAGTTTGCCAAGCAACTGTCAAGAAATAGGTTTGTCTTTCGACTACACTTGCAAAATCCGCAATGGGACTGAGCTCCAATAGCTTCTGCTACTTTTTATAGTACCAAATCGCTGTCAATCAAAAGGAGATGCAGTCTTTCGACAGACCCTCCGATCATCACAAAGAAGCCCGGAGTTCAGGCCAGCCCACTTGTCCATTCACCCCCAGAGACACAGAGCATCCATGGGCAGGACATAATCGCAGCATTTATCCAATCACAATCTAGTTTCAACGCACTGAAAAAAACTGTTCAAAGCAGCTCCATTGAAGTCCATGGACACCAGGATTCAACAGGAAAATGCACTGTGACACTACTGGAATAAATGAGAAGGAAATCGAGTCAGTCAACCTGCTGTATGTAGCTACTGTGGAAGTGGTCCAATTAATCAGTGCCTGGTAGGTACAGGTATTAAAATCAACAAAATGACAAAGGTGCCCAAATTAATTTTGTTTTGATGCATATTGCACATTTTCTGTTAATCCATTGAACCTAATTCCACTACCAAAATATTACTGTGTCCTTCAGTTATTTGAAATATCAAAATGAAATTGCTGATCCAAACACCCAAATATTTATAAATGAAAATCATGGAAATTATCAGGGGTGCCTTAACATTTGCATATGACTGTATATTGTATTGTTTCTGTTATACATTGTGTTTTGCACATGTTTTAGTTATTGCATCGCTGGAGCTGTTAAGAAGAGTTTCACTACATGCAATTACATCTGCATTCCTATACACAAATTAATAAGCAAACAAACAACATTTGCTGCTGAGACAGAACAGAACTTATTAATCAAACTAGTAGGTCAGAGTAAAAACCTGCAGACAATTGATCTCCTTTGGAATCTGTTTGACACCTGTGACACAGATGATCTGATAACTCAATCAATGAAACAACTAAAGAAAAAAAATTCCTCCATCGCTAACTTTCAAGACATCAATGTTTTTATTTTGTTCTTGTGCTCCATATTGGGGGCTAGAGATAAGTGTCACAAGGGACCTATTAAGAACCAGGGGAAGAAAAACACCAGATTTCATCTGATTCCCATGGGTTGACTGTACAATGTCAAGAAAACATATTGGACTCAATAAATTTTTTCACAAATAGCACTTTCATTGAACAGGACTCAAAA
>JACXGM010037112.1:0-11197 GCA_016801145.1 Umbra pygmaea
ATGGCCTCCTCACTGGTCTTCCCAAAAAAACCATAAGACAGCTACAGCTCATACAGAATGCTGCGGCCAGGATTCTAAGCAGAACCAGGAAATATGAGCATATCACACCAGTCCTCAAGTCTCTACACTGGCTCCCAGTCACATTTAGGATAGACTTTAAAGTATTATTACTGGTATATAAATCACTCAATGGCCTAGGGCCTAAATACATTGCAGATATGCTCATTGAGTATAAACCCAACAGACCACTCAGATCATCAGGATTACATCAGCTAGAGATACCAAGGATTCAGCCAAAACGCGGAGAATCTGCTTTTAGCTACTATGCCAGCCGCAGCTGGAACCAGCTCCCAGAGGAAATCAGATGTGCTCCAATAGTAGTCACCTTTAAATCCAGACTCAAAACACATCTGTTTAGCTACGCTTTTACTGAATGAACTCTGTGCTAAGTCTGAACTGATTGCACTATATTTTATATGTTCGTTCAATCTCTTTTATTTCTTAAACTGTACTATTTTTCTGTTTTTCACTTTTATTTTAAATGCTTTAATTTTATCTGTTTAAAATTTTTGTGTTTTCCTGTTTATGTAAAGCACATAGAATTGCCATTGTGTATGAAATGTGCTATATAAAAAAACTTACAAGGAAATAACCACTCGTTATAACCGAGATATGCAGCAAAGCATTTGTGAAGCCACAACATGCACAACCTTGAGGTGAATGGGATACAACAGCAGAAGACCCCACCAAAATTGGGATGGGATACAACAGCAGAAGACCACACCAAAATTGGACAGTTGAAGACTGGAAAAATGTTGCCTGGTCTGATGAGTCTCGATTTCTTTTGAGACATTCAGATGGTAGAGTCAGAATTTGGCGTAAACAGAATGAGAACATGGATTCATCATGCCTTGTTACCACTGGGCAGGCTGGTGGTGGTGGTGTATTGGTTTGGGGGATGTTTACTTGGCACACTTTAGGCCCCTTAGTGCCAATTGGGCATTGTTTAAATGCCACGGCCTATCTGAGCATTGTTTCTGACCATGTCCATCCCTTTATTGCCACCATGTACCCATCCTCTGATGGCTACTTCCAGCAGGATAATGCACCATGTCACAAAGCTCGAATCATTTCAAATTGGTTTCTTGAACATGACAATGAGTTCACTGTACTAAAATGGCCCCCACAGTCACCAGATCTCAACCCAATAGAGCATCTTTGGGATGTGGTGGAACAGGAGCTTCATGCCCTGGATGTGAATCCCACAAATCTTCATCAACTGCAAGATGCTATCCTGTCAATATGGGCCAACATTTGTAAAGAATGCTTTCAGCACCTTGTTGAATCAATGCCACGTAGATTTAAGGCAGTTCTGAAGACGAAAGGGGGTCAAACACAGTGTTAGTATGGTGTTCCTTATAATCCTTTAGGTGAGTGTATAAAGTATCTCTCAAAAGTGAGTACACCCCTCACATCTTTGAAAAAAAATTGATTGTAACTTTTCATGTGTTTTCAAAATGGTGTAACTTCCTGTCCCCTCAAAATAACTCAAAACACATCTATTAAGCTCTAAACCGCTGGCAACAAAAGTTAGTACAGGTGAAAATGTCCAAATTGGGTCCAATTAGCCATTTTCCCTCCCCGGTGTCGTGTAACCTGTTAGTGTTACAAGGTCTCAGGTGTGAATGGGGAGCAGGTGTGTTAAATTAGTTGTTATCGCTCTCATACTCCCTCATACTGGTCACTGGAAGTTCAACATGGCACCTCAATGCAAAGAACTCTGATGATTTGGAAAAAAATAATTGTTGCTCTACATAAAGATGGCTTAGGCCAGTAGTCATCAAACTTTTGTAACCCAAGATCACATTTTAATTCAAAACCTAAGCCGAGATCTACCACTGAAAAAAAAACTAGAAATATAACATTTCATCTTAAAGTATATTTTACAATTAAACCATAATACTGTCTGTAAGCAACAACAATCACAGCCTTAATAAACAAAATAGTGAAGTCAAAAATATTATATAACTATGCTCACTAACAGGCTTAGCACCCAAATGCATGCCCATCAATAGTGTTCAATTTTAACAAGGCACATGAACCAAGTGTACCAATATTCATCACACTCGAGCATAACAATATTATTGCATTTTAGTATCTTAAATATGAATAACCATCAACAGATACACACACACAGACACACAATATTGAACCACTATTTCTATGACAAGCTGCATAAATGTATGTAATGCACTGTAGTTTTGAATTGTAATAATATGACTGTAATACATATTCAGCAAATTAAGAGGGGTTAAATATGTCAACAGCAGTGTCTGTCTCTGTCTGTCTGTTTGTCTGTCAATGTGATGGCTCATAGTTTGATACGGCCAATCTAATGCAGTTTGATGCGCTTCAGTAAGGCGAGAACGGTATTTGGACTTTATCATTTTCATCTGTGAAAACACCATTTCACACAGGTATGTAGATCCAAAAGAGGCCTTCACCTTAATCGCGCAGGTTGAAATTAGTGCATACTTTTCTCTACTCATAAGTCCCAAAAGGTCCTTGTCTCTCGATCTAGCTTTCAACTCAATATCACTTTGTAAATTAATTATTTCCAAGTCCACTCCTGTTGGTAAATCAAACACTTCCAGCATTTCAGCAGACAGCTGTTCAATGTCAAGTGAAAAGAACAGATTTGAAATAAACGTGACAACTCACGCCATCTGATTTACCTCCTCAAATCTCCAGTTGAATTAATTCATCAGCTTGTTGATATGGTTACAGAAATGTTCAGGGTGAAAAGTGTTTATGTTTTTAATGTTTTAACATCTTTTCAAGGTTTGGGAAGTGTGTCAGCTTCCCGTTTTTTACCTAGATCGTGGCACAAACTCAGTTTTACCTTGAATGCGTTTACTGAGCTTATCATGTGGGCAGTCTCTGTCTTTACCTTGGAGCTCACAGTTGAGCTCGTTCAGTTTTGCTGTTTGATCAGTAAGAAACCCTAAATCCAACAATCATGCATCATCGGACAGCTGCTCCTAAACTTCTTTTCTTGACTCAAGAAAACATCTAATCTCAGGCAGGAAAACAACAAAATGCTGAAACACTTTTCAATCACCGCAAATCGGCTTGGAGAGTCAGATCTCCATATGATCAAGTTCATCCAACAATGACTCGAACAACCAGTGCTAAGGTGCTTTCGCACAAATTGAGTTAAAAATTTTGACAACAGTAGACATCACGTTTGAGAAATCAACTACTTTACCCGCCAAAGCTTGTTGGTGGATAACACAGTGGTAATTCACAAATGGTGGGAATCAGGATATTTTTTACTTAGTGCACAAAAGCCTGAACGCACACCACGCATTGAGTGTGCACCGTCAGTTGTTATTGACAACAATTTCTGAATTGGAATTTTTCTCTCTCTCACATATTTCTTGAATTTGCAGTACACATCTTCTACCCTTGTTCTTTCTTTCATTGGGATAAGAGTTAGAAAGTCCTTCTTCATTGTGGAATCCTTGAAAGCCATTCGAAAAAACACAATCAGCTGGGCTGTGTCTGTAATATCAGTGGACTAGTCAAATTGAATGGAAACGTATTGACATAGTGATACTTCTTTAAGAACTTGTTGGGAAATATCCTCAGACAGCATCTCAACTCTTCTAGGTACTGTAAATCATAGATTGTATACATTGCTGTATGTTACATGTGTGACAACACCCATTGGTTGTGAAGGTTGGATTTGTGTCATTGAATTGGGAAGCCAAGATGGCTGCGGTGTGAACGGTCACGTTTTTTCAAGCGTCCAAATAGTTTGAGGGCAAAAAAAGGAAGAATCAATCCCTACATGAAAGCGGTATATTAGCTGGACACCTCGTAGAAGATAGCTGCATGGAGTCGGCCGATCTGGAGAATATTAATATTGAGACAGAAATTGGTGCCAATTAAGAGGTTTTTGCAAGGCCTGTCTGCTCTACTCCATCCAAGTCTCCAGCGAGTGTTAATGGCATGAATGAAGTTTTCTTGTCTACACTCCTTGACGCAATCCAGAAGCTAACTACTAAAGTGGAGGAAACGGACAGTAAGGTTGCTGTTTCTTGAGAAAAACTCGACAAACTGTCCAAAAAGGTCTACCATATAAGTGAAGAGGTCAAGATGCACAATGTCAAGATCGTTCAACTTGAAAGAGAGAATAAGTATCTGAAAGCTGAAAACATTTATCTAAAAGAACCTGGATGAAATGCAACGGTAGTCACCTAGATGGAATATTAAGCTACAAGGAGTCCCAGAACGTGATGGAGAAGATGGAAGGAGGTTGACGATTGACATACCAAGAAAGATGGTCCCTAGTATCCAGAACAAGCTGGATGATGTAATTGATGTGGTACACCGCCTGGGGCAAAGGAGATCCGACGGAGCACCTCGTAATATCATCATGCGCTTTACCATGCGAACCTACAGAGACACGGTATGGCGGGCTGCCAAAGACTCTCACTTCCTAAAAGAAAACAAGCTTCTCATCAAGGAGGCACTGATCAAGCAGGATGTTGATGCTAGAGCCAAATTATGGCCACTTGTCAAGAAAGCTTGTGAGGATGGAAAGAAGTTCTCATGGAAGGGACCCTATGCTTTTATTGCTGGGGAAAACATTTAACTTAAACCCTGCGCTGTACCACCCTTCAAGGAGCAAACAGTGCTCCAACTCAGCTCTATTGTTGTATGTGGACAGATGTCTCTATTTGCACTAATTACACTCATACAGCACCTGCATTTGAATTAGACTATTGAACTGCGCATGGACAATCTTTTTTGCGGACTGCCTTTATGGAGCAACATGAACGTTTTTGTATTCTGCTGTGATTCCTATGACATAAATAAGTTATGCCCTCCTTTACAGCTACACCTTTGCCTAAGTAGTCAAGGAATTTGTTAGCTTTAACTCCTTCTTTGTTAGCTCACGTTTTCAGAGGTACGTTTCAAATCCTCTGTTCTTGTTATTGCTCTGGGTTTTATTCTTATTATCCAAGTAATTTTTCCTGCTGTTTTAATTTTTTTTTACTTTTATCTCTTCCTTATATGTAAATGCAAGACTTAGTAAATGCAATACTTAAGTACTCTTTAAGTATTATTTCGTTAAACACTCGTGGCTTGAGAGATCTTACTAAAAGAGAGACTTTATTCTTATACTGTAGAAGAACGAATGCTGACTTAATACTCTTACAAGAAACTCATTCATGTGAGTGATGTTTGTTTTTGGAACTCACAATGGGGTGATAAGACATACTTTAGTCATGGTTCTAACCAGTGTTGTAGTACTCGAGACCGGTCTTATATAACTACTAAAGTAGTTATACAAATTACTTTCTGACCTCTTTGTATTAGATATCTTTTGTTGCTTCGATTACACATAAAAGCTATAAAAGACTTACAATAGTTGTTCCTAAACATCAACATTTCACATAGAATTACTGTATTCATTACAATACACAGCTTTTCTGCATTTTTAATGCTGAATGTTTGGCATTTTTTTACACATTTAGCTATGTGGTTTTGAAAAAAAGGATTGTTGTTGGTTTAAAAACAACATAACTTTATGTATTGTTTATAAAAGGCGGAGAAAAGTGAAGACTTTAGTGATGAACAATGAATAATTGTTCTATATTCTGTACTAAATGATGGAAGTCACCCAGGAGTATTGAATAAAGATGGTTAAGTTTATTTCAGCTTTCAGTGTTTAATATCAGTGTTTTTATGAGAATGTGGATCTTTCAGATCAATTTGAGAAGCTCTTTTGATCATGTTTCACATTTTATTTTGTCATGTAGTGTGGGGCGCTGGTCTTGGTCTTGACTCGGTCTCGCCCTCCCTCGGTCTTGGTCTCGGCTTGGTCTCGGCCCCTAAAAGTCTTGGTCTTGTCTTGGTCTCGATACACTCTGGTCTTGGTCTTGTCTTGGTCTCGGGTTAGGTGGTCTTGACTACAACACTGGTTCTAACCACTCTGCTGGTGTTCTCATTTTGATTAACAAGTTTAAAGGAGATGTTATTGAGTCTTCAATTTCTACGGAAGGAAGATGGGTTATTCTTGTCACTAAACTTGATAATGTTACTTTTATAATATGTAATATTTATGGTCAAAATTGAAGCTCTGCCAACAAGTACCTTATATAATTATTACATCAAAATTTAAGCTTTAAAAAATAAATTTCAACAGGCATTTATCGTTATTGCTGGAGATTTTAATGTTGTTTATGATAATAAACAAAAAAATATAATAACATTATATGTTCCTTGTGTGATCATCTCCATATTGCAGATGCATGGCGCTATTATCACCCAGACGTTAAGGAATATACATGGTGTAATAAGTTGTTAACGTCTAAACCTAGAATATACTTATTTATTTCTCAACAGATACTGCAATATGTGTTTGATATCAGTCACCAGTATGCTTCATTCTCGGAACACCTGGTAATTAAGCTGAATTTGCAGACAAGACAGAAAAATACCTTGCGTGGTTACTGGAAGTTGAACAATACCCTGCTAAAAGATAACACTTTTAATGATATGATCAAGGGATTAGCTAAAGAAATATTTTCAAAAAATTTGCTTGAGTCACAGGGTGCTAAATGGGAGTTTTTTATTTAAAGCTCGATCACTAGCTATAAATAGGGCTAAGGTCATAAAAGTGGTTAAGGCTAATAGAGAAGCTAACTTGTTAAGTAACATAAATTAATTAATAAAGAAAAAGAATCTCTTACAGAAATTTGTCAGTTAAAAACCTTGCAATTAGAATTAGACCAGTTATATATCGATATAGTTAAGGGTGCCTTCGTTAGCTCCAGGGTGAGTTGGATTAAGAAATGAGAGAAAAACACAAGCTTATTCTTTTCACTTGAGAAAAGGAATTGTAAAAGGAAAAACATATCTGCTTTGCAAAATAATAAGTCAGTTTCCAAACACCCTGAAGAAATAGAACATTTTATCACAAAGTTTATAGTAATTTATACTCCTCTGATTTTCAGGCAAACCAAAGCGAGTCATACCTAGATCAAATTAAGAACTATATTCCACAAATAAGTGATGAATTTAAAGTATTATGTGAGGCTCCTGTTTCTTTAATTGAAATTAGAGATGCAATGAAAATTATGAAAAAAGGGAAGTCACCTGGTTCTGATTGCCTTACTTCAGAATTCTTTATACAGTTCTGGGAAATAACATATTTCTTAATGATCCAAGAATGTATAAAAACTGGAATGATTACTCCCACTATGAAACAAGGAATGATATCCCTTTTTCCCAAACCTGTCACATTTGAGTTGAGGTTTTCATGTTTTGTCTCTGTGGTTCCCCTGTATGTGTTGTTTTGCCTCCCTCTTGTGTCTAGTTCGGGTATTAGGGGTTTTGGGTGCATATATTGAAGTCATTATTAGTCACAGATGTCTTGAGTTTGCAATCAGTTCTTTTAGTATTTAACCAGGTTGTTCTCCCCTTGTCTCTTGTCGGTCAATGTTTCCTGTGGCGTCTCGGTGTTTCATGTTCCTGATCTTTATATATATATTAAGAAGACTTGTTTTTGCCCCACGAGGCAGTATTATTTTGACAATGAAGTCTATTGTATAAGTTAAACCTTCGCGCCTGTCTCTACCATTGCACGACGTGACAAAACCAGACAAAGATGTAACTTTAATTGATAATTGCCGCCCTATCACACTTCTAAATCTTGATTACAAATTAATTGCTTCTATATTTGCCAAGAGATTAAAACAACATTTACATCATATCATTAATGAAACACCGACTGGTTTTATAAAAGGACGTCATATTAGTTGTAATACTTGACTTGTCAAACAACTCCACAGTGGCAAAGCCCCAGGGATTGATGAGATCCGTCCTGAAATGCTGAAAGCTCTGGGTGTGTGGAGGGGCTGTCATGGTTGACACGCCTCTTCAACATTGCATTGAAGTCTGGGACAGTGCCAAAGGAGTGGCAGACTGGGGTGGTAGTTCCCCTGTTCAAAAAGGGGGAAAAGAGGGTGTGTGCCAATTACAGGGGTATCACACTTTCCAGCCTCCCTGGTAAAGTCTACTCTAAGGTGCTGGAAAAGAGGGTTCGGCCGATAGTTGAACCTCAGGTCGAAGAGGAACAATGCGGATTTCATCCTGGTCGTGGAAAAACGGATCAGATCTTTACTCTCGCAAGGATCCTGGAGAGGGCCTGGGAGTATGCCCATCCTGTCTACATGTGTTTTGTGGATTTGGAGAAGGCGTATGACCGGGTCCCCCTGCAGACTGTTGGCTACGGCAGTGCAGGGATGGAGACTTCACAGGTAGAAACATTATCGATGGATATTTTGCACAGTGATAACTTTGTTGGTCTTAGTGTCTTTAACAGAGAGATTCGAATCTCACGATTATCAGATGATACCACTTTATTCTTAAAAGATAAAGAGAAAGTTTCTCCGGTTTTAAATTCAGTTAATGTTTTCTCTAATGCTTCTGGACTCAAACTTAATTTATCCAAGTGTGAAATATGTGGGATTTATATAACGAAAAATGTAATTAGTAGACGGTTTCTGAATTTTTCTCCACGACTATCCAAAACAAAACTTATTTTCAATAGTTGGCTACAAAGAAATCTGTCAATTTTAGGCAGTCTTTTTATCCAAAGCAGAGGGTTTATCCAGATGTGTGTACTCTTCTCTGTCTTTAGCTATAATCACACTTCCAAAAATATTGATAAGATTTTTCTTGATTTTATTTGGAATAATAAACTCATAAATTGAAGAAATATATTTTAGCAAATAAAAGAAGTGAGGTCCTGAAACCCTGAATTTTGATGATACTAACAACACATTCAAAATTAATTGGTTTAAGAGATGCTTACTTGGGTCAGACTCTACGTGGTATTTTATCCCTAATAACATTTAAAAAGGTAGGAGGCCTTTCTTAATGAAATGTAATTATTCCACTGGTAAATTACCCATTAATTTGGCTAGATTCCATCAACAAGCTCTGTTAGCCTGGGAATTGGTTTACAACTAATACTTTTTTTTTAGAAGTGGGCGTGCTGGCTATCAAGCTGTATGTTCGTGATTTCCCCCATGTTGACAAGAAAGCGGAAGAGAAATATGTCACAAATAGCATTGTGACGTATAACACAGGGAATCCCGTAAGCATGGGATAAACCCTGATGTTAACAGAGTACACATGATATCAGGGGAATGCAATCACCTTATTACACGCGTATTTTGTTAAACTATTGATTATCTTAAATAGGATATCCATGAGGATTTCCATGAGTTCATACAGTATGCAGACTTAAAAACACAAAGTAATTAAATCTGTCTCTTGCATATGGCCGTATTTAATGTTATGATTGAGTTAAAGAAAAGAGATGATTTCTTGTGCATGAAAAGGTATTTTAAATATACAATATGCAGTTTAGATGAGTTTAGAGCAAAAAGGAGAATGGAAAATACAGTAAATAATGTAAGCATGGGATAAACCTTGATGTTAATAACAGAGCTGACATATTCCTTGTTCCTTCCTGCTATTAGTAGTTCAGTTTATGCATACACTGTGCATCTGTCCATGTTTATTGAAAAAGCATAGTATTATTCATATATGTGACCCACCGCGGATATCTAGGCTTATGGTCAGAAAGTCTTTTTTGTACATTTTATGAAATTACAGATTCAGAGCTTCCAAATGATATATCATACATTGAAATAGAAGGAACATTTGGAAAGCTATGATGCTTCAAATGTTGACGCATTTGGAATTGCAAAACTGAGAAATCACCCCTCAAAAGTTTTGCTAAAGATTTCACCACCACAGAGGTCCCCCTTGTTCACACCCATTCAAGATCGTTCACACCCTCTTAAGCGTAGCCCCACCCATCTTGTCAGGGAATGACAGGACCTATTAAGAAACTGTCAAACAAAGGCAGTAAGGTGATTGACCCAATCTGACTCAAGCAAAAAACAGTAAATCTACAGTGTTTCATTTTGGAAAACCTTAGAAAAAAATGTTTAAGCATTATTTCAATAGTAATAAGTATATGTCTATGTTAAATTTTACCCACTTATTTCATTGATTTGTATATTTGTAGTACATTTAAAATAACATTTTTGTACACTAACAACATAAAGACAATGTATTATATAATTTAAATAAATGTCACTAGTAAACCAGCAATATAAGATGCATTTAGTTAATTTTGTATCGTATAAAAAACACGTTTACATTAATAAGCACTTGAGACATAAGGCTTACTGGTAATACTATTACACATTGTTCCTCCGGGCAGAAGTAAGTGTTCTTGGTCACAACCTTGTAATGTTTGATTCCCATGGAAGACCAGTGAGACTGAATTAAATGTACTATGAAAATGAATGTTAATGGGAACTCACCCAAGTGATGGAATGGGATGAAATGGGAGTCTATATTTATACAGATTGTTTCTGTCCAGTGTCAGAAGTAGGTGCAGGGCAACTGATGTCCATGGCATCTCTGTCACAAAACTCTCAGATCCTCTGAGATGTGGGGCATCAATGTTCTCTAAAGCCTCCTGAATGAAAACAGCCCAACCTGGAACACAAAATATAAAATAAATGTAGTTGCATCAATGTTTGTGCTAAATCAAATAACATGTAGCTAATGCTTTACATACCAAGTGTTGTCATGGCTTCCTTGTAGAGATGCCAGACGGCTGCTTTTGTCACATGCAATGGCAACAGCTTTCCAGCAAAGTTTCTCTGTCCTGGGTGGCGTCCAGGTAATACTACTGCATTATCCTCTGCGTAGTTGTTGATGAAGTTCACAACTCATGTTTCAAATGTAACTTTGGCTCGATTGAGCATCTCTCCTTTTGATGGGAGGCATGACACCACTTTCCTTGTAGGAGGACTGATGTAGGCGCGCCCTACTGATTCTGAAAAACAAACACAACCATATTTTGTATTGGCTAAGACTTGGCTCAGCGCGAGCATGCCTATGTTCCCACAGCCCTATGTTCACACATTTCTAAGAATTTATTTTCACTGAAAATTAGGCCCTATGTTCCCACAGCCCTATGTTCCCACAGCCCTATGTTCCACAGCCCTATGTTCCACATTTCTAAGAATTTATTTTCACTGAAAATTAGGCCCTATGTTCCCACAGCCCTATGTTCCCACAGCCCTATGTTCCA
>JACXGM010037113.1:0-11196 GCA_016801145.1 Umbra pygmaea
ACACACACACACACACACACACACACACACACACACACACACACACACACACACACACACACACACACACACACACACACACACACACACACACACACATACACTCAACCCCGATCCTACAACAAAACCAGAATGCTATTGATTTTCTGAAGGAGAATAAAGGCTTTGTAATCTCAGACTGCTGAATTTTTAAGATTCCTGGTTCCGAGTTTATCCAGGATTACTGGTTGTGTGTTTATTTGAGATCACTGGTTGTGTGTGGTGTGGTCACTGCAAAACAGAATGTCATTTCAAGAATGTACCCAGATGTGTGTTTGTATGTGACCATGTGATGTGTCAGCTTTAAGTAAAATAAACAAACAAGTCTGCAGTTGATTTAACATTAACATTTAACATAATTGATTAAGGTAAGTTTACAATGGCAGTTTCTCATGGCACATACACTCACCTAAAGGATTATTAGGAACACCATACTAATACTGTGTTTGACCCCCTTTTGCCTTCAGAACTGCCTTAATTCTACGTGGCATTGATTCAAAAAGGTGCTGAAAGCATTCTTTAGAAATGTTGGCCCATATTGATAGGATAGCATCTTGCAGTTGATGGAGATGTGTGGGATGCACATCCAGGGCACGAAGCTCCCGTTCCACCACATTCCAAAGAGGCTCTATTGGGTTGAGATCTGGTGACTGTGGGGGCCATTTTAGTACAGTGAACTCATTGTCATGTTCAAGAAACCAATTTAAAATGATTCAAGCTTTGTGACATGGTGCATTATCCTGCTAGAAGTAGCAGTCAGAGATGGATACATGGTGGCCGTAAAGGGATGGACATGGTCAGAAACAATGCTCAGGTAGGCCGTGGCATTTAAAGGATGCCCAATTGGCACTAAGGGACCTAAAGTGTGCCAAGAAAAGATCCCCCAAACCATTACACCACGACCAGCAGCCTGCACAGTGGTAACAAGGCATGATGGATCCATGTTCTCATTCTGTTTACATTAAATTCTGACTCTACCATCTGAATGTCTCAACAGATGGTTGTAACGAGTGGTTAATTTAGTCAAAGTTGCCCTTCTATCAGCTTGAAGCAGTCGGCCCATTCTCCTCTGACCTCTAGCATCAACAAGGCATTTTCGCCCACAGGACTGCCGCATACTGGATGTTTTTCCGTTTTCACACCATACTTTGTAAACCCTAGAAATGGTTGTGCGTGAAAATCCCAGTAACTGAGCAGATTGTGAAATACTCAGACCGGCCAGTCTGGCACCAACATCCATGCCACGCTCAAAAATGTTTAAATCACCATTCTTTCCCATTCTGACATTCAGTTTGGAGTTCAGGAGATTGTCTTGACAAGGACCACACCCCTAAATGCATTGAAGCAACTGCCATGTGATTGGTTGAGTAGATAATTGCATTAAGGAGAAATTGAACGTGTGTTCCTAATAATCCTTTAGGTGAGTGTAGGCTTTAAAGAAAGGGGTATCTCTTATAAAGACTTCAGTGTATGACATTTGTGTGTTTATGACAATGTAAAACTATTAATAAAAAGGAGGAGTGTGTATGAAAATGTAAAACTATTAATAAAGAATGTGTGAGAAGGTTGAAAGATAAATGTATTAATCAAAAGCCAGGAAGCTATAGAGGAAGGTGATGGTTTAATACAGTTATTAGCTTGAACCTGTTATTAGAAAACTATTACCATGACTTCAGACTTTAACTACAATTATGCAACTATGAGATGAGCCAGCGATTATAATGTTAGAACTTTTGTAATGGTATGACCATGTTAGTAGAATAAAAATAACTATGATTTGAGCCTGTTATTATAATTATATAACCATGATATGAGCCTGTTATTATAAGTAAATAACTATGACATGAGCCTGGTAGTATAATGATAGAACTGCTAGAATGGTATTGTAACGTTTTCACCAGTAAGTCATGTCTAGTTCTGCTCCCATGTGTCCATCTTCAAGCTTTTTTCCCTGCTCTAAGAGTAGAACATGACAGGTATGAGCCTTTTATTAAAATTATATTACTATTATATGAGCCTGATATTAGAATGGGAGAACTATGATATGAGCCTTTTATGAAAAATTATATTACTATTATATGAGCCTGTTATTAGAATGATATAACTATTACATGAGCCTGATATTAGAATGATATAATTATGATATGAGCCTGTTATTAGAATGATATAATTATGAAATTAGCCCATTATTAGAATGATATAACTATGAAATTAGCCTGTTATTAGAATAATATAATTATGATATGAGCCTGTTATTAGAATGATATAACTATAATATGGACCTGTTATTAGAATTATATAACTATGATATGGACCTGTTATTAGAATGATATAACTATGAAATTAGCCTGTTATTAGAATAATATAATTATGATATGAGCCTGTTATTATAATGATAACTATGATATGAGGCTGTTATTAAAATTATATTACTATTGCATGAGCCTGATATTAGAATGAGAGAACTATGATATGAGACTGTTATTAGAATGATATAACTATGATATGAGCTTGTTATTAGATTGATGTAATTATGCTATGAGCCTGTTATACAACTATGATATGAACATGTCATTATAAAGATATACCTATGCTATGAGCATGTTATACAACTATGATATGAACATGTCATTATAAAGATATAACTATGCTATGAGCCTGTTATACAACTATTATATGAACATGTCATTATAATGATATAACTATGCTATGAGCCTGTTATACAACTATGATATGAACATGTCATTATAAAGATATAACTATGCTATGAGCCTGCAATAAAACCATAATTTGACTCCTTTTCTTCATGGTTGTGAATCAAACAGATTAACCTGACTGGCTGTCAATAGTTGCCTTCCAGCAGACTGCTAGGCTGGGACAGTCATAACCAATTAGCATAGAGCTAGCGGCTGGTTGCATGCTGATCTCCATTCAGTCAGATGTTAATTGGATCAAAACTCAACAGTGTGACAGTTCTCCAGTACCAAATCGATCCATAAGCATATGATTACATTGATATACTCTGTATGCTAATGGTTTAACCTTTAACCTCTAATGGAAGTTGATGATTTATGCTTAGACTGAACCAGTACCTTCAGATGAACACCATAGTGTCTTGACTTTAGCGCTGTATGGTTAGGTGACTACGATTTGTAATAATGCTGGAGTCTGTTAAATATTAGTCTCATCACATTTAATTTTTATTTACAGGGCTTTATTTGCATGATGTAACAATGTACAGTACATATGTTAAAGCATACTTTGTAAGTGTTTTAGTACAATTTACAAATTAAATCAAATCTTATAACTAAAAGAGAGACCAATGTAGGTTGGGTTATTAGCACCAAGGCCCAAAGAGATAAATAGTCTGCATACTGTATGTACACATCCTGGCAACAGTACATATTTAACGTTCCCCAGTTCCTCTTCCCTGAGGATTACAGCTTCCCTATCCAATAACTACAATTCCCATAACCCGGAATCAATCACCCAAATTCTGTACACCTGCTCTCACCCTGTCTGTATACAAGGCTTACACACACCATTGCCTCTTCGCGAGGTATTGTAAGTAATTCATTTCTTCCTACTGAGCATACAATTATTGGATTGTTATTCTGGCCTGACCCTTGCATTGTGTATTACGTATTTTGTCTTGGATTATCCTCTGTACCTTTGCTTAATCTGTTCTTCCTTGTTTCCGATCATTTTGCCTGTCTGATCTACTGGATTTTGAACATTACCTGGATTTGTTTATGGACCTCTGTCTGTCTGACTGCCTGGTTTTTGGTACAGTACATTTAACATTCTCCTATTTTAAAACTCAATAAACATTGTTATCTTTTCTAACTATTCTGGGAGTAATCATTACAACATACAACACGTTTTGTTTTTATTTAACCTTTATTTAAACAGGTGGGCACGGTGAGAACAATTTCTCATTTTAGACTCTGACCTAAAATGTCGAGGCCTACTGACAAATAGTGTCTGAATATTCCCAAAATACATCTCTGTGAGACCAATATTAAGAAAATTAAAGCAAGACTAACAGTTGCCTCCACTAATATTGACATCCTAGGTCAATATTAGTGCAGCCTTTGACAAACAGCCTTTGACAAAGGTCTTTATTTTCTATCAAACAAAAATTGAACCCTTAAAAGATCATTCCAGACCCCTAAAACCCTCAAAATTGTTGTGCTGGTCATGTTTCCAAATTGTGTGTCTGTTTTTGAAACAGGGGAGGGGTTCGGTTGACTTTTTGATCTTTATTTGTCCCGCCCCTGAATCGAGTTGATCGGAGAATAAAACGTCCGTAGTGAGTTTGAGAATACTATGTATTGCATTCTTCTGTCAAATAGCTACGTACCTAAATACGAAGAGTTAAAAGCAGGATTTTTTTTCTATAATGTCTAGTGTAAGTGGCAAACTACCCCAAGAGCTGAAAGATTTCAACTTTGAATAGTGTTATTGAATGGTAATATCCAACCGTACATGTTTGAGCCAGAATATAGTGAGGAAGAAATACAGGAAAGGCAGAAACCTTATCAGGTGAATGAAACTGCTTTGGAAGTTCCCACCAGTGAAAGTATTTTCGAGCCTAGGACAAACTTGCATTGGTTGTGTTTGTGAAAACTACCCAGGAATGGCAAGTGTGACAAGGCTCCATTTTTGCTTTCAAGAAGATTATACAGCCAAGAAGATGATTACATAGGCTTGTTAGGTCATCAGTTCTTCAACGTTCACATGGACCAAGGTGTTTTGGAAACGTTCAATTCATTTTCTCAAAAACCAACTGGAAAAACCAGCCAGAGGATTAGCATGGCGTGTATTTATTTGTGTATAAAAACTATTTTACTTATTTTACTCAGCTCCCAATTTCCACATACCTTGCCTTGACGGCATCTCTGCAACTCCTTGGACAGATGCCGGATGGCAAGGGGCGTGCACATGTTTCATCAAACCATGTCGCAGAGCCGGATTATGATTTTCACACTGCTCATCCAACACAGAAGCCTTTAGTCTGATCATGTACGAAATGATTATGCTCACCAACTATACTTCCGTAATTGAATTTACAGGCGCCCGAACTGAACACGCTGGAAGGAGTCGCTGGAGAGCAACCTGGCAAAGTAGATGATTCGATGTAAATACTATATGAAGGATTTAATTTACTATGGAATTTAGTAAAGGAAAGCAATTGAATAAAAAAAGTATTATAAAAAAAGTCTAATCATGAAAAAATGCTTTTTGGGCATCGGTTGATGAGCATGCATTTAGACTTTCTAGATTTTAAGAGCAGGTGGAGACCACAGAAGGAGTGTTTTATGGTGTCAAAGCTCTTTTGGAGATTATTTAACACAGTGTCCAATGTAGGACGAGATGTATAGAGAATGGTGTCATCTGCGTAGAGGTGGATCAGAGAGCAAGAGCGACATCATTGATGTATAAAGAAAATATATTCTGCCCGAGAAACGAACCCTGATGCACCCCCATAGAGATTGCCAGAGGTCCACACAGCAGGCCCTTCGACTTAACAAAAGGAAACCTATCTGAGAAGTACAGTGCATCCAGAAAGTATTCACAGCATTTCACTTTTTCCACATTTTGTTATGTTACGCCCTTATTCCGAAATGGATTAAATTCATTATTTCCCTCAAAATTGTACAAACAATACCCCATAATGACAATGTGAAAGAAGTGTGTTTGAATGATTTTGAATTGAGCAAATTTATTAAAATTAAAAATTAAAAAAGCACATGTACATAAGTATTCACAGCCTTTGCCATGACACTAAACATTGAGCTCAGGTGCATCCTGTTTCCACTGATCATCCTTGAGATGTTTCCACAACCTGACTGGAGTCACCCTGTGGTATTTTCAGTTGATTGGACATCATTTGGAAAGGCACACACATGTCTATATAAGGTCCCACAGTTAACAGTGCATGTCAAAGTCCAAACCAAGCCATGAAGTCCAAGGAATTGTCTAAAGACCGCAGAGACAGCATTGTATAAAATAATGAATTTAATCCATTTCTATCTATACACCTAGGGAGGACAAAAGAGAGAAATCCACCGTTCAGCTCCAGTCTGGTCAGCCACCAACCACATGTACTACCCCTTCTACCCTGATGGCAGCGAAGGGGCGTGGCTGTGGTAATCCTGACCAACATCACACCCAAAGAGTAGCACAGCTGGTAGCTGAAAAGGCCCATGTAACCCAGGTTAGAGCACAGACCCCTGTTAGGGCTACACCACAGGCCCCTGTCACACAGGTCGTAGCACAGGCCTCTGTTCATGTTGAGCCACAGGCCCCTGTCACCCAGGAAGTAGCACAGGCCCCTGTTAGGATGGCACCACAGGCCCCTGTTTCCCTGGTTATAGCACAGGCCCCTGTTAGGGCTGCACCACAGGCCCCTGTCACCCAGGTAGTAGCACAGGCCCATGTTCATGTTGAGCCACAGACCCCTGTCACCCAGGAAGTAGCACAAGCCCCTGTTAGGATGGCACCACAGGCACCTGTTTCCCTGATTATAGCACAAGCCCCTGTAAGGGCTGCACCACAGGCCCCTGCCATGGTAGTAGTACAGGCCCCTGCCCAGCCAACTCTAGAGCATGTCCCTGTCCAGTCAGCTCCAGTGCCGTCGCCACGACAGCCCTCCAGTGCCGGCGCCACGACAGCGCCCTCCAGTGCCCTCCAGTGCCGGCGCCGCGACAGCGCCCTCCAGTGCCGGCGCCGCGACAGAGCCCTCCAGTGCCGGCGCCGCGACAGCGCCCTCCAGTGCCGGCGCAACGACAGCGCCCTCCAGTGCCGGCGCCACGACAGCGCCCTCCAGTGCCGGCGCCACGACAGCGCCCTCCAGTGCCGGCGCCACGACAGCGCCCTCCAGTGCCAGCATCTGGTCAGTTCACAGTGTCTGCTGAGTTACCTGATGACGCTGAGCTAGCATGGTTAGCAGTGCTGCCTCCGCCACCTGAATTTGCGGACGCACCCTTCTCTGAGGCACTGACGTCAGTTCCATCACCACTAATAGAGGTCTCCAGTCAGCCAGTAGCTGTGGAAACCCTCACAAAACTGGCTCCTCCAGAGTTCATGGAACCCTCCTGGAGGACAACGGGTGGTCAAAGTAGTAAAAACGCCCCTGGTTCCCTGGAGTTGTTTTTCAGGGAGGGTATATGGGACTGGGGCTGGTTGGCTGGGGTGAGTTGGGGGCAGCTGGGACCACTAAAGGAGCCGGAGTGAACGCCTTGGGCCCTAACCGGTATCAACACCGGTATGTAGGACCACCTAGGGGCTGGAGGAGAGAAGGGTCTTCAGTTCCACTGCCAGTAGGAGACACCACAGGCTGGGAGCGGGGCGTTACACCACCAGTCTGGCAACGGTTCCTACCTCCACAAGACAGACCACCAGATCCTGTCTGTGTGGGTAGGAGAGTGGAGGTTGGGGCTCAGGGTCGGCCTCCAGAAGATTCTCGACAGGGATAGGGCGTGGTTTCTGATGGCCTGATTATTTTTTGTTTAGAAGCCTCAGGGGCGGCACCCCTTGGTGGGGGGTGCTGTCACATATAGGTGGAGCAGGTACTGCCACCCAGTGACACAAGTAGGCAATGCATCTCTTGAGAATGTGATTGTGCTCAATTCCACAGCTGTTTTGTGTTGTACTAACGATGTACCCTTAGAGACTAGACTAGATAAAAGCCTTCCATGACAGACACATAGGGTCGGTCATTATCTTATGTTACCCACTGTTATTGAAGGTGTTTTCTGAAAGCTGTATGCCGCTTACGTTTATTGTTTTCTGAGTTATAAAGTAATTACAGTCTATTCCAACTATGCACCCTCAGTTCTCATCAGCTACAACATTCAGTTTGTGACAATATTCTTCTCTTCAAAGTCCAGAAATCAATATTTACACAAATAAATAAAATAGATCATGTCTGTCTTACCAGCATAGAAATTTAATTGTTGAAGCTACTTTTAAGCTGGTGCTTGATTATGGTGCTCTACTGTATATGCATGTATCAGCTTTGGTGTTGTGGCATTTAGATGCTACTGTAGTTAGTTTTTTTCACAGCCAGGTTTGCTCTTTATTATTGGAGGTTCATGTATTTCTCTCAGTTCGTTCCTTGTCTAATGTACTGTAGGTACAGTATGCAACATTATCTACATGTTTGTACTCATTTGATCTTCTCTGGAAAACCCTGATTTCTTTTGATTTCTCTTCCCCTCTCCCCCTCACCCCCGCTCTCTACCTCTCCATCTCCGTCTCTCTCTCCTTCTCCATCTCTTTCTCTCTCCATATATATATATATATACAGTGTGTGTGTGTGTGTCTTTGTGTGCAAGAGTGCATGTGTAGGACTCACCTGGTCTTGGGTGATGTTGTTAGCCATTCTTCATGTTTCTCAAACGTGATCAGATATGCTGCAATCTCCTGGAGGGAAAGACAGAGAATAAGAGATGTACTGTACGTACATTTACATTTGCAGTTGCTAATCAGACTTTCTTTCATTTTCCTCCCTTTCCAATTCCCACTAACCCTGCCTTGTCGGCAGCTCCGCAACTCATTGAACCGATCTATGGGATGACCAGGGGCATGCATATGGTTCATCCAACCACATGTCGCCCAGCCGTCGATTCTTTTCTCACTGAAGCCTTTAGTTCACATATACTTCCGCAATTGAATTTACAGGCACCTGATCTGGACACAAGGAGTCACTGGAGAGCGACTTGGTAGGATAGGTAATCTGATTTATGTAACCCAAATCCCGGGCAGCGCTATGCCAATTTGCACTGCCTTCGTGCATGAGGTCCACGGAAAGTCAGAGAACCCATAGTTTTTAGTTTTATTTTAAAAAATTCTCAATTCGTAAACATAGCATGTACATGAATATTGACAAAATCACATAATTAAAATAAGTGAGTATAAGCATGAACATATTATAAAGTAAAAAGTAGGAATTTAAATAGACAAATTATAGAGTATTTATTTATTTATGTTCCTAAATCATTTGAAGTAATTATTTGACAGTGTCCCTCATCAGTCAGCTCTCTTACTGAGGGAGAACAGGGTTGAAATAGTTTGAATGCTACATCAATAGGCTATATGCGCCTGTGCAGATTACTTTGACCATTGTTACATAATCTTGATCTCAACAATCTAAAAAATCTACAGTAAAGATTTAGATCTTTAATATATTTCATTCATCGAGACCCGATGTATAATGTGAGTGTTCCCCTAAATTATTTTGAGCAGTGTATATACACAAACAACGAACATAAACACTAGATTCTAAAGAAGCTTTTCATAATTCCGCTGTTTGGATCACAGTGGGGTTAGTTTGTTTATGAAGGAGTAACGTTTGAGAAAAGTATCTCTTTTCCCATTAGTTCCATTCATCGTTAACTGAAACACCAGCTTTGATACAAAAGCACACATTCATTTTACTGTAGGTGTAGTTTAAAGAAAAGCACAACCCCAATGTTTTTTTATTTCCATGCTAACGCCAATATTCTCTTTCCTCTGAGAAATGGCTTAGGCACTACTGACTGTGTTGAACATGAACACGTCTGGTAACCCACATGTTATCCAGCGCTAAACTGAAGACTGGGCTGAGAGATATTTAATTCATTTTATTAATCTATTAATTAACTCAAACAACCAATGGCTCTTTGTCCCCTGTGCACTTTCAATGAGACCGAGAGATAAGAGAGAAAGAACGAGACCAATTAAAGACCTGCCATTAAAACACAAAAAGGAGAGGTCAGCTGAAACACACATGCAAAGGTTGATTCTAAAAAATAACTTCATGTTGGTCCCTATGGAAACCTGTGATGGAATGCTGTAAGCACGCAATGAGACACATCCTCCCATCTAGACTACTGTGTGTATACTGTACATACGTACAGGCTCCAGACGAGAAACGACACCCCAGGGGCCTAGTCCAAAAACCCAGTCCTAAATACATGACCCCTCCCCTCTCCAGAACCAAATGTTTGCAGACACAAACACAAACAAATACAAATAGTATAGTCAAACTTTTGTAAAAAAATATGGTATATCAGCATTGCGTGAAAAATGTAAGGATCTTGATCAGTCTACTAAAATGTGAGAAGAGATAAAGGTATATAAACATTGTGTTGTCAGTTTTTTTCAAAGAGGCTGTGTTCTCATGGTAGCACAGTGAGAATTATGGTATATATAGTAAGTGTTGTCTGTCTTTAGAAGGAGGTGTGTTCTGATCTCAGCTTAGCACAGTGTGGCACATATTGAGAGGGAAGACATTTAAATGAAAGACACACACATTTGACTTTCTACTGTGTCTTTGTGGTGACCCACCCTGACCCAGAAATCCATTTTCTCTATTGCCAAGCCCTAAACCTAACCTCAATACCGCAACATTTATGCCTACATGTAAATGTAACTCAAATTTAAACACTATGGACAGTAACTAAATGCCAGAGTCAGAAATGAAATTGTTCTTATTGTGAACGTACCAAATATCCTGGCTCCTGATACTTCATGACTTATATTGTTGGACACATACAGTAGATGTGGATCACATAAAGTTGGTAATGATTGTGTGAGGGTGCAGGGAGTAGCAGAGAAAATCATAAAGAGTATTAAATCGAACACTTACCAAAATCAAAATGACTTTGATGAGCCAACCCTTATTATAAACACATGAAACAACACCTATTTATACACACACAATATGGCTGACAGTGAACTCACACAAAAGCAGGAACTAAATACACATGTAATTGTCTGACTAGATACACATGGAACGGCAATGGTTAACATGTCCACACCCGAGTTGGGTACAAACAGAGTGGTCCTTCATTCACTCTGATGCAGCCTAATGTTTTTGCTAATCCTACACAAACTTACGACACTTTTTTGTTCACTTCGGCATTGGTTTTGAATTTATGTTTGGCGTTTGCTGTTCCTGTAAGGGGTAATCAGGGTCTTCATCGATCGGGTTCGCCCGAGTACTAGGTTGCTCGGGTGTTCTTTACTTTTCTTTCTTACCTGGTTACATGTTCTGTTGATTACACACAGGTAGAGTGCTTTTGTTAGGTTAGGATATATATATGTATACTCATGTACACTAAAGAAGGTGTAGTGGTCTAGGCAGCTCTATGCTTGGTAACACCTGTG
>JACXGM010037114.1:0-11196 GCA_016801145.1 Umbra pygmaea
CTTCAGGCCTGTGCCATGATACTGACAGTTTTTCAGCTTGGAAAATAACATTGTTTCATGTTTTTGGAGCATTTGTTCCTGTTTAATTGAGGCCTCAAGGTTTTAGAACAGCGTCAAAAATGATGGGGTAAGTTGTTTAAAACCAATTTCTTTCTAAATAACAATCCTTTTTTATATTCCTCCATTTTCTCTCCTCACAATTGGCCTTGACCAGTATTTCACACTATCCCTGCCACGTCAGCAGCTCTGCAACCCCCCGACAGATACAGGATGGTGAAGGGCACTCACACAGTTCATCCAACCAACCGAGCCAGCCGATTATTTTTCGCACTGTTCATCCAACGTGGAAGCCTTTAGTCAGATCATGCATGGGATGATTACGTTCTCTAACAATAATTACGCGATTGAATTTACAGGTGCCCAATATGCACAAAAGGAGTTGCTGTAAAGTGACGTGTTAAAGTAGATAATCCAACTTATCTATCCCAAGCACTATGCCAATTTGCACTGCCTCGTGCTGGAGTTCTGGGCAAAGTCACAGAAACCACAGTCAGGCTCAAACCATTGACTATCATGACGTAGTTTGTTCTGCAAGGCAGCGACTTAGCCCACTATGCCACACGGACCCCCTCTGAATAACAATCTTTATGTCTTTATCCTAACATTTAGGTCAAGCCTATATCCCGAATCCTGAACTTTTCCTTTGGTAAGGAATTTCCCTCTTAATCCACGAAACCAGCTGGCACACATTGGCTGAAAAACAGCAGTATCTACAATTTCATATTATGAAAGTATTCAATTGTTCCTTGGAGACACCCGGAGCCCTCTCAGAGTTTTGTTGTATCCCTGAGCTAGCTCACCTACTTCAAGGAAGTACAGTAAGGGCTTGATGATAAGTTGACAAATTGAATTAATGTGAGCCATGTCTGGGATACATTTAATATGGCATGGCTTAAGGGTCCCCCAGGATAGGTTTAAGAACCAGTCTTAGACAGGCTCGCAATCTGGAGGTCATGAACTGCCGGGCTGCGTTCGAGGACCAAATGAATCAGCACTACCCTTTTGCCCCTATATCCCAGGCTGTTTAAGGTTGCTATGAGGTGCTGGGGCTTTTCTGTAAATGCCTACTCAGTGCAGGGACAGACACACACACACATACATACACACACACACACACACATACATACAGAGACACCTCCTCACCACGCTGTTTAACATCCACACACCTGAGGGACTTCACTAGGTAGGTCCACACAAACCATCACAAACAGCTCAAATTATACACCAAACCCTATTCCAATGGACACACACAAACACGCACCTACACTAGTTAATTACATCCTAAGGGATGTCGTCTTGCTCCTCTACACAACATGTGTTTCTTTTGAAGATCAAGAACAGAACTGCTAGCTTGAACTTCCATATTAAGGGAAAATTACCACCGAAGTCCCATGTGGCTTAGCTGAATAGAGCAACATGGAGTCAATTCTCTGCTTTGGAACAAATGGCTCATCATTGTATTATATTGTACAATCAGCTAGAAGCTTTAATTGAGGCATACTTGGTTTTCACTTTTGAATAATAGCACCATATATGAAGAGTTGTAAAAAGTACTGATTTGAGTAAAACAATTATAATGGTAACTACTTAAATGTAAAATCTCATTACCTGGTAATTTATGATTTATTTAGGAACAGGTGAAGCCAGCCAAGTATTCTACTTTGTACAACTCGGTGTATAATGTATGTTAAAGTAAAATGTAACTTTTAGATGCCTAATGATGTTAGTTTATATGTGCAAAACACAAAAAACAAGCTAATTTATAAGTGGTTGTATTCATAGACCATCCTGGGTAATTACTTATTGTTTGTATTAAGTATTCTAGCTTTAAAAGTGAAAGGTGTAATATTTTTTACATTTCAGTTCTTCATTGTCAAATGGCTCACAGAACATCCCACTTCTTCAGCATGTACTTACATTTTTAGCCTCACTTTACATTGTTAGCCTCACTTTACATTGTTAGCCTCACTTTACATTGTTAGCCTCACTTTACATTGTTAGCCTCACTTTACATTGTTAGCCTCACTTTACATTGTTAGCCTCACTTTACATTGTTAGCCTCACTTGTTAGCCTCACATTGTGTGGCAGTTTGGGGCCAGCAATCACAGGTCAACAGTGGCATCTCCTGGGGGTAACTGCAGAACAGGTACTCCAATCAAAGGCAGCTGGGTTAATTAATGGCTTGTGTTGCTCTATTAAAGGCACCAGAATCCAGGCCGCGAGGAGAAGGAGAGTGGAGATGCAGAGAAGAACGCTGACCCAAGCAATATCGGTACACTATTGAATGACCTATGGAGAAAGTTCAGATAGGATGGTGGCTGCACTCCCATGTGTTTGTGTCGTTAATTTCCCAGGGCCCTATAAAGATCCACAGAGTTATCTAGGCCAGGTAAATCTTATCTCATGCTTTTAGAATACAGGCTGGTATTAGGAGCTGATCAGTTCCATTTGATTGTTGCTGACTTGTTTGATGGTTTGTTTTGCTTGGCCTCGTTTTGTTTCTGTTAGATACACTGTTATTGTGTCTTATTGCTTATCGTGTGCAGACTGTCGTGTGCAGACTGTAAACAAAACAAGGCTGGGGGGGTCCACCTGGTGTAGAGGGCAAGTCGCTGCCTTGCTGGACGGTCTACTATATGATAGTCAATGGTTTGAGAACACTGACTATGGATTCTTTAACTTTCCCTGGACCTCCAGAACAAGGCAGTGCAAAATGTCATAATGCTGCCTGGGATTTTAGATAGAAAATTCGATTTATCTATCTTGAACTGTCGCTCTCCAGCAACCTCCTTGTGTGCAGATAGGACGCCTGTAAATTAAATCACAGAAGTATAGTTTGTGAGCATAATTATCGCATACATGATCTGATTAAAGGTTTATGTGTTGGATGAGCAGTGTGAAAAGAATCAATGGCTGGGCGACATGTGGCTAGATGAACCATGTGGCCCCTCACCATCCCATGTCCTAGGAGTTGTGGAGCTGCCAACAAGGCAGGGTCAGTGGGAATTGGGAAGGGAGAAAAATTTATAAGAAAATAAACAAATACCAAGTCTGTTAACACAAATACATCTGTGAAATGGCATACTGTCTCTGGTCTGATTATTACACGTGTCCCATGTAACCTACAGTGCACCTGTCACAATTGTTAGCCTCACTGTGCATTGCTAGACTAACATAGGTTTCCGGTTTGATTGATTGATTGATTGATTTATTTGAACAGGGACAGTGCACAGAAAACATTATAGATGTCCTGTGCCAGGTTGTAGCAAATTGCTAATTTCCACCCGTAGTCCCTGGGCAGTTGGATGTTGCAATAAAATACAGACATAGTATTTACAATATACAATACAATACAGATACATAAAATCTTAAAAATCTTCAGACTTTTTTGTCCCCTAATCCCACCCCGTCTGGAACTAAAATTAGACTCATCCCCAACACCCAATACTTTAGCACATCAATTCATCGGTGAAAACGGTGAAAATTAGTGCAAGTTAGTGCATAAGATTATCTCTATAGGAAGAGTATTCCACTGATTTATAGCCACAAAGGAGAATGATGTCCTCCCAAATGCCGTTATGCATTGTGGAAGACTACATTTGCCCCTCGTGGTTGATCTAGTCACCTGTGTTGTTTTTTCAGAGCGAATTATAATAAATCTTTCCAGAGGAGGAGCAGAAACTTTATGAATTATTGTTAAAATTAAGCAAACATTTGAGTGAAACATTTTCAAGATTTAGCATGTCATATTTAGTAAGAATGTGACAGTGATGGTAATCACGTGGCTTTTTGTCATGGATCTTGAGTGTGCTTTTATATAATGATTCAAGGGGCCTTAGAGCTGTTGAGCATGTGAAGCAGAGTGGATGCACGTGGATGAGTCTCCTGCTTTTTAACTTTTCTACATTTCTAATTAGCATTCTAATTTCTATCATAGCACACTATTTATTTGTTTTGAACTTACTTTTTCCTCCATATGCCCCACGTTTCAAAGGTAAAGTGACCCGTTGCAGCGAGCCCTTCTGGTGCAACTGACCAGTCATGGTGCAGATTCGTGCCTTGGACCTGCCCCCACTGAACCTTGCCCAGTCATGCTGGCGGAGCTGGAATCTCCAGTCCCACCTGAAGGCCTTCCGAGCAGAGTTAATCCTGGAATTTACGGCTGCTCTTGCAGTTCAGATAGAGTGCCATTGACCTTGAGTGCCACTCCAGAATCTGTAATCTCCATGTCGTTGGAATGCCAGAGGAAGCTGAGCGGACTGACCCGATTGGGGTTTTGGCTGGGTTCTTCGCAGAGGCCCTCCCTTTTATTTTCCCATCCCCTCCAAAACTAGAAAGAGCACATAGAATTGGCAGACTTCCTGAGGGCAGGGGTGACAGCTCCAAACCATGCGTCTTCATAACCCAGTTCCACTTCTTCCACAATAAGGAGGCTGGGTTGCTTCGGAAGGGGAGAGAGGACATTGTTTACCATGGCAGGAAAGTGTTTTCATTCCCGGCCTTCAGCTCATGAGTGGCAATGAAGAGTGCTCAATTCCTCACAGTGAAACGACTGCTTCACAATAATTGGGTACATTTTTCCCTACATTACCCTGTGTGCCTTCATGTTGAACATTCAGGGCAGAAAACCCAGTTTGACTCCCACAAAGATGCACACCAATGGTATGACCGGAATTTTGGTAACGGGTGAGGCTTCTTTGTTTTTGTTTGTTTCCTTTCTCTATCCATTCCATATGTTCCATTCCAGATGGCTAACAAAGCTAAAATGTTTGTCTGTTCTCTGGAAAATGATTCCCATCATTGTTTTTGATGTCGAACAATTCAAATGTTGGCGACAGTGGAACAGGCGATGTCCCTGTTAAATTCCCTAGTTGGAATGTCCAGGCTTTAAATAGCCCAAAACAGAGCTCCTGAGTTTTCTACCATTTAATTTTTTCTAAAGCAGATGTGGAATTCTTACAGGAGACTCATTTAAAGACGCATTAAAGACCATCTGAAGCTACAAAAGTCTAGGTTCAGTCAGGTTTTCCATTCCCACTTCAATTCCAAAGCCAGAGTGGTTGCAATTCTGGTTAGTAAAATAATAAATTTTTAGGCTACTAATGTTATGTTGGACAGTAATGGAGGTATCCTATTGTAAGTCTCCATCTGGCACACCCCTATAGTATTGGTCAATTTTTATCCACCTAATATTGTGGATTTTGACAATGGGTTGCTGAGGAAAATGCCCTCACTAAACACTCACCGACTGACTTTTGCAGGAGACATGAACTGGTTATGGATCTGACTCTGGACCGCTCTAACCCCAGACAGTGTCCCCTTCTAACATGTCAAATGCCTTTTCAGACTTAATGACTCAGCATGGGTATACTGATCCATGGAGGTTTTTAGAACCCACAGACATGTGAGTATACTTTCTTTCACATGTGCATTACTCTTTCTCCCATATTGACTACATTTTTTTTGATCACTCGCTTCTACCGAATGTAGCATCTTCTGAATATTTACTAATTGTTATATCAGATCCTGGCCCCCTTACTCTTGAGAGAGTTCTTTCAATTCATCCCCGTACCCCTTCATACTGGAGATTCAGCTCCATTTATCTGATGCAGAAGTCTGTGGCTTTATCAATACTTGTATTCTAATCAGACAAGCTCAATCTCCCCATCGCTCGTATAGGAGACACCTATCTTAGATGTGAGATTCTCCATCTCTTCTCATCTAAGTAAAATCCGGAAGGCTAATTTGGATGACCTTACAAAAGCTATCCTAGATCTGCACTCGCCATTGTAGGTCTACCTCTTCATGTTACTCTCACAGATAGAAAAGTGCCAACTAAGATTCCAATGCTGATTAAGATGTGCACATAAGGCACATAATAGCTAAATATATCATTTCATAACAATCAGATTTTTTGAAGAAGCATTTAAAATATAGTAGCTAGAAATTTTTGTTCGTTTGTGAACAGTGAATAGCATCCTGTACGGTACGGTCACTTGTTAGTCTCATGTTAAATTATTAGTAGGGGTGGCTCGATACCGATTCAGATACCACAACCTTGAGTATCTGCCGATACCGATACACTACCATTTTTTACTCCCTCTTAATCAAATTCATGGTGTTGAAGTTTCCAATGTTGCTGCCACAGGGTGTCTGCAGGTTTAATGACATTACATTTAAGACTAAGATTTTTTTTATGCCGCTCTAAATGTTTTTTAACACCAATACCGCAGTAAACACACAACCAAACCAAAAAAAAAAACTGTAAATGGTCAGAAATTTTATTATAATGCAGGCTGGCAGATGATTATCTATTTTAGCTTCTAGTATTGCTAAACAATTTTATTTGAGATCAAACAAAACATATTTAGGACCTGGGACATGGTTTATCTAATAATAACTTTAACAATGCTGTTGCAAGAGCTCTGGTTTATAAAGGATGGTGCCTGAGTAGGCTATGAAAGTTATTTCCATAAACCTTTGCACATCTACACTAGCCCTAAAATGACCCAGCAGCAAATTAATACAAATGTTGATAAATTAAATTGCTATACCATTTAGTACTGCAGCCTACTATCCGATGTGATATCATTGCGAATTCCCCATATATTGATGACTGATCTTTTTAGATTTAGGCATAATAGCGTTATCATCTGCTGAAGTGGATAAAAAAGGGATAGCTAGCAGGATGATTTTTCACCAATGCTCTGAATCTGTTGTAATAGCATATTCATGTTAACACATCTATTACATTCATTACTAATAATTGTTGATGTTTTGTGGGGGCAAACACAATATCATCAATAAACAATAGATTACTCTTAAAAAAATAGGCCTATTCCTGATATTTGGCAGACTACCAATAGTTGGCAGGAATATGTTTGCCTTAATAAGCTAATGTTAACTTATATGGTGGCTTGAGGAGTAAGCCAGTATGCTGTGACTACCTATGTTGTTGGTTCCCATTCCCTGCTATGTTTTTTCGCAACTCTTGGATGAAGGGGTGACGTTTTGACCGTGTATGAAGAAGAAACTCAAATTTCTCACTGTGCTGCGCACTGACCTGTTTTCTGATGTTGAAGCAAGAGTTGGAAAGCATTGTCTGACTTTGGGAAAGGTGACCAGTGCAATATTTAATTAGAATGTTTAGATTTAATTAGAAAGAAATGTCTTTCAATTACATTTGCAAAGAAGTTATTTATATTCATTATATACAAATTAACACTTAAATATACTCAAGCTACATTGTTAGCCTCACGCAACATTGTCAGCCTTACTTTACAGTGTTAACCTCAATTTATGTTGCTATCCTCAGTTTGCAGTGTTAGCCTGTATTTACATTGTTTGCCTAACTTTTTTCAGTATTGGCCTCAATTTGTCCTCTCTGTTCCAATTTAAATATACAATATGTAGTTTTTGGCCGCTAGGGGTCTTTCAATCAAAACAATAGCAAAAGATGTACTTAGATGACAAGTAGCGTGGGATCATGGGTTTTGTTATCGTCGTCAATGACAACCTTCCAATCTAGCTTCTCCGGCAGTAAAAATGTTCACTGACAAAGTAATGTATTGTTAAAAATATTATAACTTTATTCACGTTATGTTTGGCGGTTCCCTGGAACTTAGAGCAACTAGAGCAGTCAAAGGTTGACGCTAGGGATGCTCATATTGACCGTTTAACCGTTAACCGAAAGTAAAACATTTGACCGGTTAATACTATCAGTTAAACGGTTAAGAAGTTTTTTTTAAATGTTTACGTATATATAGCCTATATTAGTTAAATCACGTGGCGCGTTAACACGCGCAACCAGAGCCTGGCGCTTCATTTTGAAAGGTGGGGAGATATAGGTAATGAGGAGCGAAATATACCGGCTGTCTGTTTTGCATCTCCAACGTGTTCTTCATTTAAAATGACAAGTCTTGAACATTTTATGGTGACTGTGATATTAACTTGCGCTTTCATTTTTTCATGTACAGAAACGTAACGCTATCGTATTGGGAAGCATATATTATTTTATCGGCTATAATTCATCATGCCCCTGATGCATTATAGGCGACGAAATACATTAAAAACAACACACAGCGATTGACAACAAGCATTTTATTTTCGGAGAGGACCGTAATGGTAATTTCAATGAAATGGGAGCGCTCGGCAGTTATTGTATAGTTAGTAACATAACGCATAGCAAGCGTTATCAAAATTTTGTTTTGTGTTAATGAAATATAGCCCTTATTGCAATAGGCCTCCTGTAAGCAACAACCTTGTTCCAGATTGTCACAGAGTGTTTTCATTCTATAATTTGACAACTCGGTAAACACTGCATCAAGGCTACTTTCCTTTGATTATCGAAAGCAGAAAGTGAAAACGTCTGCGACGAATTTTCGGCGACAATATTTTGGTTGGTGTGGACATTACGTGTGTGAAAATGAAAGTGAAACCAAACATCGACACAGCTTTATGAAACAAATAGTTTCATCGTATCGTTTAGTGTGGACTTTGCACCCCAGTGAACTTCTACGCAAAGCTGGTGCACCCGGCAGCTGTTGTTGATCTGTTCTGTATGCTGTTTAGACATTAAAACAAATCCGTGGAAAAAAATGTTTGTATATTTAACGGGTTACAGACACTCGTCAATTTCATTTTTTATTTAAAGCCAATTGAATCTTATAACCTTATCAGTTAACGGTTAATAATCGGTTAACGAGTTCCGGTTGTCGGTCAGGAAAATTACCCGAAATGAGCATCCCTAGTTGACGCCATTGACAGAAGACAAAATGAAACGTCCCGTGTCTTCAAATCACATTACATATTTCTCTGGGTTTGAAAGTTGGTGGAAACATTTAGGATAATGTAAGTACACAACTAAGAAATATATATAATATAGATATAGTGATGTTTGCTTTATTAATGCAAAGTATGTATTTTGTTATTGTTTTTTAAAACTACATATTGTACATTTGTACACAACACAAATGTAACCCACATGCTTTCCTTCTTCTCTTCTCTAAATGTCTACCCTTTTTGCTCTGTGTAATATAGTTTACGGGAGAAAAATATGAGATAACAATGGATGAAGAGAAAGAGAATTGAGACATGAGAGAACTAGAGGGAATATGCCAGAAGGGTGAGCGGTAAAGGTTGAGGGGTGGAGCTTTGGGACTGACCTGGCTTCAGGACATGCAGGGATGAGTAGACACTATGAAGGGGCCGATCGATGGGCCTTCTCTCCTCTAGACACAGATTACAGACAGGCACAGACACAGGGTCTCATTAGACTTGATCACAAAGTCACAGCTTAATGCCTTGAGCTCATCATGTCCTCCTTTATGAGTCACCTGAGTAAAAAATAAGGTCAGCAGAGAAACTGGGATAAAATACGGTAGTATGTTTCATGGTGGTTTTTCTTATCTACTAACTGTGTCTCTGTTTAACATCTTATGCTGTTAGGTGTCCTTCAGAACTAGACAATAGTCGTTACCCTCCGAAAATACACTAGAAAATCCCTTTTTGGCTGCAGTGAGAACTATTGTTCGTTAAATATAGAACTTAGTTTCCCAAATCCTATGTTGAAATCAGGGCAGCTGACGGGGGACAATTGGGAATGTTGTCCGGGGCCCAGTCCTGCGGGGGGCCCCAAATTTTGTTTTTGCGCAGTCTCTTTTCGACGGGGGGCCCTAAATGTGGAGTTTTGTCCCGGGCCCACAGGTTCCTGTGGGCAGCCTTGGTTGAAATGGTTCTGTACGTAAATCTATGGTTCTGTACTATGTGACTAAAAAAGGAGCCAAAAATGGTTCTATTAGAAACCATAATGGATCTCCTATGGAGGCAACCCGTTTTGGATTCTTGTATATTATAGAATATAAGTGTGGGTCAGAAAGAACTTTAACGATGATAATGTCATTTTTTAAATAGATGATACATTAACGGTATTATTGCATCACCTTCCTTAATGAACTTCAAACTCTTCTTCCAGACTGAAATAGTATTAAAAATTTATCTAAAACTATTTAAACTTGGCCATGTATAAAATGTCAATAAAAAATGTGTTATTTATTTAACCATGTTATTTATGGTTCAAATGTAGGAACCGAAAAATGAAACAGCTTCATTGCACACAAAATCGCTGAGTTAATCAGCATGTCACTGTGATGTCACAGAGCTGACAGGTCTCTTTCCAGTTATATTTCATGGAGGACATTTCTTCTACAGTTCTTTTAAACATCACATCAGCAGACAAGACATTAATCAGTCACTGTGAAAGTGAGTAAAACCATCTTAGCCATAGCCAGGGGTGATTGCTGGAGCTGGAGATAAGAAGTCGAACAATGTCTTTGTGGCACAAACTCTATTGCCAATTTACAGACTGTCAGGCTTGATATCACCCTTAAGATCCATATCTTGTTTAACTAGAGATATACATAAACTGTCCATGTCTGATGTACAACCCCACTTCTGTAAAAATGCTAATAAAAACAAAAGAGTGATTTGTAAATGTATTATGACTTAAAAACGCATTAAAACAAGGTATTTTACATTTTACCTGATCAACTTCACAGTGTCTTGACAGTAAACGTTTATTTTGAAATCGATGCATGCAACCCATTCCAAAAATGTTGGGACAGGGGCAATTTAGAACTAATAGCGATGTGACAAGTTGAAATAAGGTGATGTGAAACACATGAGGCAGTTTTGTAAACATAGTATAAATGAAGCCTCCAAAAAAAACCAAGTCCTTCAAGAGCAAGGAAGGGTTGAGGCTCAACAATCTGACAACAGATGCATCAGCGAATATCCAACACTTTGAGAACAGCATTCCCCAAAGACAAATTGATTTTTAACACATGTAATGTAATGGGCAGGCAGTGGTGTGTGTTGTATAGGATCATGTTTTTTGTTTGGGGCTAGTCATGTTAGTGTCATCTGTCTCTCTGAAACATCTCTCTTGTGTCTCTCTGAAACTTCTCTCTTGTGTCTCTCTGAAACTTCTCTCTTGTGTCTCTCTGAAACTTCTCTCTTGTGTCTCTCTGAAACTTCTCTCTTGTGTCTCTCTGAAACTTCTCTCTTGTGTCTCTCTGAAACTTCTCTCTTGTGTCTCTCTGAAACTTCTCTCTTGTGTCTCTCTGAAACTTCTCTCT
>JACXGM010037115.1:0-11041 GCA_016801145.1 Umbra pygmaea
ACATGTTTTACCATTTACTTTTTAATCAAGGGATATTTTATCCTGTGTTTACATGTTTTACCAATTACTTTTTAATCAAGGGATATTTTATCCTGTGTTTACATGTTTTACCATTTACTTTTTAATCAAGGGATATTTTATCCTGTGTTTACATGTTTTACCAATTACTTTTTAATCAAGGGATATTTTATCCTGTGTTGTTAAAATGTATAATTTAAGTTTGAAATTCTCTTTTTTTCCCCTGTGTGAACTGCATTTAGGAATGAAGTCAATGTTGACCTGTGGCCCTTCAGCCTTTTGGCAGATTTGTGGGGTCCAAGGTGGGTTTCACAGTATGAGGCCAGACACACGAGACATGACTTGTGGGCCTTTAGTATGTTCTCTGTGCAGATATCACAGGGAACCTCCCCCGGTTCTCCACAAAGGTCCCCGGGTTGCTTCTCCTTAGCCTTCTTCAACTCTTGAATAAGGGTCCTGAGGACAATGTTAACCTGAATTGTATATGAATATAACATGGATATCATTAGTTAAAAATTTAAGTAATTTATTATATCAGTGGAATGTAAGTCGGCCAAATCACCCTTTACTATCCAAATGAACCCAAAACCCTCCACACAAAACAAAGAATGAATCAGAGGTCTGTATGTACTGTATGGTTTGTGTTCATTTTGATGGAAATACTGTCACCTATTGGGGGAAAATGTCACATACAGGAAGTGTTAAATTGACTTTCTCTGGCACACACCTGTGGGTTCCTCATCAGAAGTGCCTTACATAGGGGGCATATGGAGTCATTCAGTTGAAGGTTGCGATTCAGGCAGGCCAAACAAAAGGTGTGGCCACAGGGGGTGGTGACAGGCTCATCAAATACGTCCATGCAGATGGAGCAGTAGAGATGTTTTTCGATCACAACAGGGGTTTCCATGGAGACCAAATTGGAGGAAAAGTCCATATCTGATAAAGGGAAATTTTACATATTTAATTATTCCAATTTTCATTCTGAGAATTAAAATTATATTAATTGTGGTGTCTTCTCTTGTTTTAAACCAAATTAAACTTATTCAACTATTCACCCAATAGTAGTCCAATCGTAGACCTAAACATAGTACCCTATTAAAGTCCTACCCCCTAGATCAGGGGTCTCAAACCGGTTCCACATAAGGCCTAGTGTATGCAGGTTTTTACTTTTAATTTGTACCTGATTGATTGATTAGGTCACTAATTTGTTAGGATCTTCCCTCACCTGGCAGTCTAGGTCTTAATTGGGCCTAATTGAAAGAAAGACAAAAAACAGCATACACTAGGCATACACTAGGCCCTCTGTGGAACCGGTTTGAGAACCCTGCCCTAGATCCTTGTTTAATGGGCTAAATACTGGTTTTACATGCATTGTTGAATTCATGTTACCACACAAGATACAATATATGATTCGTGACATTTGGTCTTGTTATTTTATCATGTAAGCCACTGTTATTTCTTTATTAATATTGTTATTTTAGGGTATGATTAAGCACAACTTATTTTAAACAGTGAGGTGAGGGACATTTTTAGTTAACTGTATTAATCCAGGAAAACCTACATATTTTTTTCCTTCAGATAAGACCAAGCCAGTCAGAAGTCAAAGAAGACCTAGCCATTCAGAAGTCAGAGAAGACCTCGCCAATCAGAAGTCAGAGAAGACCTAGCCAATCAGAAGTCAGAGAAGACCTAGCCAGTCAGAAGTCAGAGAAGACCTAGCCCGTCAGAAGTCTGAGAAGATCTAGCCAATCAGAAGTCAGAGAAGACCAAGCCAGTCAGAAGTCAAAGAAGACCTAGCCAATCAGAAGTCAGAGAAGACCAAGCCAGTCAGAAGTCAAAGAAGACCTAGCCAATCAGAAGTCAGAGAAGACCTAGCCAGTCACAAGTCAGAGAAGACCTAGCCAGTCACAAGTCAGAGAAGACCTAGCCCATCAGAAGTCAGAGAAGACCTAGCCAGTCAGCACTCGAGAGATGAACGACCTGGCAAGTCAGCAATCTAGAGATCAATGATCAGGTAGCAGTGCGCGAAAGGTACAAACATTCCTTGCTCTTAAAGGGAATGGGAGATAAATATCTGATGGGTTTATTGCATGTTACGCCCAAAACACACCTATTAATTTTTGAAGACACCTTTAGACCATGCGCCCGGCTTTTTTCCACCGTCAAACTAGCAAAAGTGGATTTCGACACACCCAAAGCGCAATTGCACCATGCACTTCACGCCGTGCGCTTAGATCATTAAAATAGGGCTCATAAACTTACACTCACCTAAAGGATTATTAGGAACACCCGTTCAATTTCTCCTTAATGTAATGATCTACTCAACCAATCACATGGCAGTTGTTTCAATGCATTTAAGGGTGTGGTCCTGGTCAAGACAATCTCCTGAACTCCAAACTGAATGTCAGAATGGTAAAGAAATGTGATTTAAGCAATTTTGAGCGTGGCATGTTTGTTGGTGCCAGACGGGCCGGTCTGAGTATTTCACAATCTGCTCAGTTACTGGGATTTTCACGCACAACCATTTCTAGGGTTTACAAAGAATGGGGTGAAAAGGGAAAAACATCCAGTATGCGGCAGTCCTGTGGGCGAAAATGCCTTGTTGATGCTAGAGGTCAGAGGAGAATGGGCCGACTGCTTCAAGCTGATAGAAGGGCAACTTTGACTGAAATAACCACTCATTACAAACGAGGTATTCAGCAAAGCATTTGTGAAGCCACAACACGCACAACCTTGAGGCGGATGGGCTACAACAGTTAGACCCCACCGGGTACCACTCATCTCCACTACAAATAGGAAAAATAGGCTACAATTTGCAAGACCACACCAAAATTGTATAGTTGAAGACTGGAAAATGTTTCCTGGTCTGATGAGTCTCGATTTCTGTTGAGATATTCAGATGGTAGAGTCAGAATTTGGCGTAAACAGAATGAGAACATGGATCTATCATGCCTTGTTACCACTGTGCAGGCTGGTGGGGGTGGTGTAATGGTTTGGAGGATGTTCTCTTGGCACACTTTAGGCCGCTTAGTGCCAATTGAGCATTGGGTAAATGCCACGGCCTACCTGAGCATTGTTTCTGACCATGTCCATCCCTTTATGGCCACCATGTACTCATCCTCTAATGGCTACTTCCAGCAGGATAATGCACCATGTCACAAAGCTCGAATCATTTCAAATTGGTTTCTTGAACATGACAATGAGTTCACTGTACTAAAATGGCCCCCAGAGTCAGCAGATCTCAAACCAATAGAGCATCTTTGGGATGTGGTGGAACGGGAGCTTCGTGCCCTGGATGTGCATCCCACAAATCTCCATCAACTGCAAGATGCTATCCTATCAATATGGGCCAACATTTCTAAAGAATGCTTTCAGCGCCTTGTTGAATCAATGCCACGTAGAATTGAGGCAGGTCTGAAGGCAAAAGGGGGTTAAACACAGTATTAGTATGGAGTTCCTTATAGTCCTTTGGGTGAGTGTAATTCCCATTCAATAGATGTATCACTTCAATTGGGTAAAGTTTAACATTTGGCTGCCCTCTACTGGTACAGGGACAGTACAACACAATCCTAAAGTCTAAAATAGTCTGTCAGTGAAATTAGATCAGATTGCTTACTACTATTATGCTGAAACGCCCCCACACAACCTGTTACCACTGACACACCTTCGTAATGGAGGAAGCCTTAGGCACAACTGTAGGACTATTATTCCACATCACATATACATCACAGTCCCAATTGTTATTGTAGTAATGCAAAATACTTCTTTCATGCTAAGTTTAAATTTAGATTATGTTGCCTGAAGTGATTTTGAGTAGTAGAAAATAGAAACATTTTAATCAAACCCACAACAATTTCAAGTGCAGACCTCCTAAGAAGTAAGCTACAAGTGACATTTGCTCACTACTGATGGAATTATGAACCAGATACAGATAGTTACTCTGCAATGGGACATATAACATACAATAACTACACACAATACGAATGAGTCCACTAACAATCACAAATGATCAACAACAAATTACACTTGTACATGATGTCATGGTAACCTACTATATGTCAACAAATCATGACGAGCAGTATAATGTACACATAAAACATAAAACATCTGTTCTAGAAGTTCAAACGTACTGCCAGTACCTTTCAGCTTGTGTGGTCTTGATTTACGCTGCTCTCAGAATGACATCTGTCTCTTCTCTCACTGTTTTTGTGCTTCCTTTTTTTTTCCTTAGTTTCGTTTCAGCCAACATAATAACCATAGCCCTTCCCTTGAATGAGATTAATTATCATAGGGATAGAATTACAATAATGTGTCTTTGTTTTCTGTCCAATAGAAATATACTGTACAATACTATAGTACAGCATGTACTGTACACTATTCAAGCCAAGGACAAACTCTACTAATGCACACTGAAAGGGACCGCCGTGCATTGTTATTGCACCATACATTTATCTGGCACACTATGTAATTAAGTACAAGTCAAAATAGATTTATTATTTGAATGTTTGATTATAATTGGACAAGTAATTCTCCCAAGATGTTCTGTTCCATCTGAAATGTGATATTCATAATATTAATCCTACAGACTGAATCAACTGTTTTATTTACACACACATACTATTCCCTCTTGATCCTAGCCAGGAAATTTGGTACAGCAGGGACTAACTTAAAAATAGTTGGATACAGTCTGACCTTTATAGATTTGTTTCACTTTGAAATGCAAACTTTCAAATTAGGCTACCAAATAAGGAAAACAAATGTTTAACAAGTGATGAAAACAAGTTTTGGGGTAATAGGCTATCTGAATTTGGCTAGCTCAAGTGAAAAGAACATTAGCCATGTCAGTGAGGCAACCACTTTTGATAAAACTGAAAAACAGTTTTATTTACTATACAAAAGGAGTGTATTGAGTCACGTCTGTAGACTACTATGTCTAACAAAATAATATATGCACTTTAAATGATTTTGTTATTAATATTTTTGATCCTCTTATGTAAAAATATTCAAAGCAGTTCTGGTTTTAGGGAAATGGAAAGAGAAAGTCTGAGACATGACTTTCCATCCTAGCTGCCTCCTAACCCCGTCTCCGAACCCGCTTCCTAACCCGCCTCCTAACCTGCCTCCTAACCCGCCTCCTAACCTGCCTCCTAACCCCACCTCCTAACCCTGCCTTCTCACCTCGCCTCCACCTGCATTGGATATGTTGAAATGGTTGCCATAATGGATCCTACGCTGGCAAGTGGAAAAAAAATGATATTGTGTCTCTGAACATAGCAGATGCCTAAAATCTGTTGATGAGAGTGAATGTCATAAATGCAAAATGTTACCTTTTTATCCAAATTCGTCAACTTTGAATAACTAGCTGTGTATTAGTTGTGTTCTTTGGCGTTAATGTAGGGTTGAAGTTATTTTAGGGTTAAAGGTGCTATTAAACCATTTTCACTTTCTAAATTGCTTTTACTTTTTATAAAAACTATCAATGAATACTTTTTTACAGAGTTTATTTAGGGGTGTTACGGCTTGAAATTCTGGAAATAGCTAGGTTTCTTGATCCTGGACGAGAAACCTAGGTGGATTCTGGAAAATTAACAATTTCATAGTTACCTTTACAATGAAAGTACTTTAGGAACTTTTTACCGGTAGTCTACAATGATTTTGTTATCGTATATATGCAAATATTGCTGTTTTGTGATTGTCCCACACCCAGACGTCTGATCTTCAATAATGAAAGGGAACTTTTAAAAAATTATTTATCTATTTTTTTTATGTGACTGAATAAAGTATCAGTAAAATAATCAAAACATACAACAACAACTGTGGTATTTAAGGTCAGACAACTATTAATGTGATTTTATATACAAAATGTAGTTGTCTCACAGTATTGCCATCATTTCCACCACAACACTGTAATTTCCCTTTAAAAAAGTTTTTATTAAAGATTGTTTGGGTAGGTTCTATGTAGATGAACAGTGACATCACAGCACATGTCTGATATGGAGGAGATTTTTAATTTCGTCACCAACTTTTGAAAAAAACGCAAGGTAAATATTGTTTGAAATGAAAATATTTTTATTGTATTTGATTACCAAACATTATACAAGGTGCAATTCATAGAATGTGTGGCTACATATATCTAATTTATTTATTGAAATGTACAATGTTAATGTATTTATTCAAATGTATATGCATCTTCATCTATTTTTAAGATGCCGTGGAAGTCAACTGCAGAAAGGTCTCTCTCTCTCTCTCTCTCTCTCTCTCTCTCTCTCTCTCTCTCTCTCTCTCTCTCTCTCTCTCTCTCTCTCTCTCTCTCTCTCTTTAGAGTTCATGAATAAAATGAAAACTAAAAGACTTTCAAATCACATGAGCCAAAATTTTATTCACAATGGAACATAGATAACATAACAAATGTGTAAACGGATAGGTTTTGCAGTTCTATCCACTAAATTAGCTAATTTCCAATGTGATGCCTGGTACAGGTCTAAAAAAATTTGGCACGGGGCAACAAATGGCTGAAAAAGCAAGAAATTTGGAAACGATTTAGCTGGGAGAACATCTAGCAACTAAATAAGTTAATTGATATCAGATCTGGAACATGATTAGCTATAAAAGGGATGTCTTAGAGAGGCAGAGCCTCTCAGAAGAAATGATTGGCAGAGGCTCTCCAATCTGTAAAAGAGTGTGGAATGTTAAAAACAATGTTCCTCAACGTCAAATTACAAAGGCTTTGCAAATCTCATCATCTACAGTGCATAACATCATTAAAAAAACTGTGTTCATCTAAGAGACCGATTAGAATTTTACAATACCAAATTATCCAACTGGAATGTTACAATTTTAACAATCACAAGTCATGCATTTACATTTTTGTGTGACTATTTGTGGTCAAAGTTGTTTAGAGTAAAACTGAAACTGTTCATCTGGTTAAGAGACCAAACAGACTAAATTGATTTGTTAAATGGAATTGTGTGCTTCAGAAGGTTTCAAATAAATGTCTTCTGTTTTTGTACATGGATGTCCATTCATTGTCTTTGCCACAACACCCAGTCATTTCCACCACCTTAAACCTTTTTTTTATATTTACAAAATTCTAATCACTCATTAAAAACTTCTGCATAGTTTATGGGATAATGTTCCACTTAATGTTATAACACAAGTAGTAATTTCCTAAAATGTATCTCCCCAATCCAATATTATATTTCAGGTTGTGGTGGATGTAAGCTTTGTGTTTGGTCCTCATGACAATTAATTTACTTAATCCACAAATGTATGGTAATTGCAAGATACATATAAACAGGTAAAACTATTTGTGAAAGTCGTCTTACACTGTTGCGAAATTATGTATATCATAATAATTTGTGTAATGTGATAGAAATTACATTTGTTCAGTGCAGGTCGGAAAATATGTCAAAAAACACCAATTTGTCTTGTAAAGTTAGTGCGTTCTCTTATGGATCATCAAACTAGACAAGTTATATTAATCTGTTAGACTGTGACAATTTTGATTTGAAAACTTTTTTCCCCCTCAATTTCACAAGGCCAAAAGTGCCTGTAGTTGAAAAAGCACCCATTTATTCTAATCAAGAAAACAACCCACGTAGCAAAATTGCTACTAAGCCTAGACTAAGCCTAGACTAAGCCTGATCCAAGCCACATTCACTTGGCACATTTGGCCCAGATGATAAATGTGCATTATAAACAAATGTTTATTATTATTAGAAACATTTAAAATGTTTATTACATTTCAATATCAAAATACGCAATTTGCTTAAATTACACACTTCTTAACTCTTTTAGAGAAAGAACAAGTTGTTCACAACCCCTCAGTGTTTTAACTAACAATGTTCTGAAAGTGCCAGTCATCACATTAAGCAATCTTTTTTATTTATTTTTAGTCATTTAGCAGAAGCTCTTATCCAGAGCAACTTACAGTAAATACAGGGACATTCCCCCAGAGAATCTGAGGGTGAAGTGCCTTGCCCATGGACACAACAGAAGTTGGCACAGCCTACTTTAGGCACATTTTATAATTGTTTCATAAGCATTGATGCAAGTGAAGCAATACAGTAACACATACGGTATATTAATACAGTCACAGGTCATGGGTGTACTCGGTTTCTATTTACCTGTCATTGTATTGCTACAGCAAACTTGTGTGCCTTATTCAAATAACACATTCACTCTGCTCAAATGTTTGCAAGATGTAAATAATCAACTGCCTACAGTATGTAGGGGAGATGGAGTCTTGTTGTCACATGGTCTTTTACTCTGAAAATAAAATGTATTGTGTCAAAAGTCAAATTAGACGGGACAAATTAGAGGACCCGCCGACTTCTAAGATCGCAAGTTTGGGAAAACTTAGGTTTCCCAGTCAGTTACAGTCATAGATTGTATATCGGTTACAGTAGTACAGTCGATTGAGTGGTGGATAAGATGTGGACTGTGTGTCAGCGTTCTTCAGCAGCTGTTGTGTATGTGAGTGGAAATACATCTAACATGCTAACGGATATCAGATGCAATCACCCAGATCTGCTTGCACAGGGGAGAAACTGTATGACATTAGATGGTACAGCTTGAGACATGCACAATAAAAAAAAATGCATTCTACATTTCTGTTAAGTGTTTCCCTCCATTGTATTGAACTCGTACCGAACCGTGATGTCTGAACCGAGGTATGAACCGAACCGTGACTTCTGTGTACTGTTCCACCCCTACTCTCCAGCGACCCCCTGTGTGCAGATCGGGCACCTCGAAATTAAATTAAATTTTAGTACTGTATACACTAGAGGCCGCTGTTCCCGCTCCACGGCCACAAGAGGCCGCTGCTTCCGCTCCTCCTTGGCCACCAGAGGTCGATCCCGCTCCTCCTCGGCCACCAGAGGTCGCTCCCGCTCCTCCTCGGCCACCAGAGGTCGCTCCCGCTCCTGTCCCCGAGCCCTGCCTTGTCCCTGGGCCTGCACTGCTACCCGGGCCTGCCCTGCTCCCTGGGCCTGCCCTGCTCCCTGGGCCTGCCCTGCTCCACGGGCCTTCCATTGTCCCCGAGCCTGCCCCGGCCCCTGTCCCAGTGCCCGTGCCATTGTCTACACCGGTTCCTGATCCTTTGTCTGCCCCAGCCCCTTTGCCATTGCCTTCCCCGGTCCCTGAGCCTTCCCCAGTCCCTGAGCCTTCCCCGGTCCCTAAGCCTTCCCCGGTCCCTGAGCCTTCCCCATTTCCTGAGCCTTCCCTGGTCCCCGAGCTTGCCCTGGTTCCCGTGCCTGCCCAGGTCTCTGCGCCTCTCTCTGTGTCTGTCAGTTTGTCTGTGTTGGTGTGTTCTGTGTTCTTCCAGGTTCCCGTGTCTGCTGTGCACTGCCTCCACCCTTCGGACCGCCGCCTGCCCGGACTCCGCCCTCCGGACCGCCGCCGCTGCCCTCCAGACCACCGCCGCTACAGCCGCCCTCCGGACCAGCGTTGCTGCCATTCTATGAATATCTTAGTTGGTAGCTCATTCAAGTCTGTGTACGCCTTAGTGTTAAAGCTTATTCATGTACAGTTCTGTTTATGCTAGTCAAAGCCCTAGACCTTTGTTTATAGTTCAGTGGAATATATCTATGCCTTAGTATTAGACTTATTCATGTAAAGTTCGGTTTATGCTAGGTAAAGCCTAGACCTTTGTTTATAGGTCAGTGGAATATATCTATGCCTTAGTATTAGACTTGTTCAAGTAAAGTCCTGTTTGTGTTAGTGCAATCCTATACCTTTGTTTATAGTCTGTTGAATATATACAGTGCCTTCCGAATGTATTTGGCCCCCTTGAACATTTCAAACTTTTACCACATTTCAGGCGTCAAACATAAAGATATAAAACTGTATTTTTTTGTGAAGAAGCAACAACAAGTGTGGAACGACAATCATGAAGTGGAACGAAATTTATTGGATATTTCAAACTTTTTTAACAAATAAAAAACCGACGAATTGGGCGAGCAAAATTAGTCAGCCCCTTTACTTTCAGTGCAGCAAACTCTCTCCAGAAGTTCAGTGAGGATCTCTGAATGATCTAATGTTGACCTAAATGACTAATGATGATAAATAGAATCCACTTGTGTGTAATCAAATCTCCGTATAAATGCACCTGCTCTGTGATAGTCTCAGAGGTCCGTTGAAAGCACAGAGAGCATTATGAAGAACAAGGAACACACTAGGCAGGTCCGAGATACTGTTGTGGAGAAGTTTAAAGCCGGATTTGGATACAGAAAGATTTCCCAAGCTTTAAACATCCCAAGGAGCACTGTGCAAGCGATAATATTGAAATGGAAGGAGTATCAGACCACTGCAAATCTACAAAGACCCGGCCGTCCCTCTAAACATTCAGCTCATACAAGGAGAAAACTGATCAGAGATGCAGCCAAGAGGATCATGATCACTCTGGATGAACTGCAGAGATCTACAGCTGAAGTGAGCGAGCCTGTCCATAGGACAACAATCAGTCGTATACTGCACAAATCTGGCCTTTATGGAAGAGTGGCAAGAAGAAAGCCATTTCTGAAAGATATCCATAAAAAGTGTTGTTTAAAGTTTGCCACAAGCCATCTTGGAGACACACCAAACATGTGGAAGAAGGTGCTCTGGTCAGATGAAACCAAAATGGAAGGTTTTGGCAACAATGCGAAATGTTATATTTGGCGTAAAAGCAACACAGCGCATCACCCTGAACACACCATCCCCACTGTCAAACATGGTGGTGGCAGCATCATGGTTTGGGCCTGCTTCTCTTCAGCAGGGACAGGGAAGATGGGTAAAATTGATGGGAAGATGGATGGAGCCAAATACAGGACCATTCTGGAAGACAACCTGATGGAGTCTGCAAAAGACCTGAGACTGGGACAGAGATTTGTCTTCCAACAAGACAATGATCCAAAACATAAAGCAAAATCTACAATGGAATGGTTCACAAATAAACATATCCAGGTGTTAGAATGGCCAAGTCAAAGTCCAGACCTGAATCCAATCGAGAATCTGTGGAAAGAACTGAAAACTGCTGTTCACA
>JACXGM010037116.1:0-11196 GCA_016801145.1 Umbra pygmaea
ACAGGATTGGTGACAAAGCGCAGCCCTGGCGGAGACCAACCCCCACATGAAACGAATCCGACTTACTGCCGAGAACCCGGACACAGCTCTCGCTTTGGTCATACAGAGATTGGATGGCCCTAAGAAGGGACCCCCTCACCCCATACTCCCGCAGCACCTCCCACAATATCTCCCGGGGGACCCGGTCATACGCCTTCTCTAAATCCACAAAACACATGTAGACAGGATGGGCATACTCCCAGGCCCCCTCCAGGATCCTTGCGAGAGTCCTGCAGTTAGCATACAACTTTGTTATTCAGCTAACATGAAAGTTAATAAATTCAAGATTGCTAATAGTGCATTTCAAGGGTTTTTTTTTTTTTTACTTACCTTTTTTGTTTTCCTGCAGTTTTGAGCAGACTACTACTTATCACTTTTTTCAATATGGTGATTAGCAGTATTCACTTGGCCACGTTTTCAACTTTATCCAACTTCCTGTTCTCAGCTCAGCAGTGGCTTTGTAGTACAGAGTGAGAGGGGGGCCTGCTTTGACACAGATAAATGAATGATCTGGTGGCATTTTCTTTTGATATTATTTTGGGGGATATGAATTAGAATTACTTTTTTATTATTTTTTATATTATCTATCTTCCTAATTATTTTTTCTGAGGACTTTCAGGAGGCCTGGACTACTGGGGGCGCCCCAGGCGGTTGCTTATCTTGCTTAGTTGAAAAGTCCACCTGTGCTTGTATACTGCAATTCTGGTCAAAACCTGTCCTTATAGTGGAAGGTGATAGGTCAAGACATATCTGTATAGTGAAAGGCACAAATCAAGACGGCCTTATTTTGGAAGGTCATGGAAGGTCATATAAAACCATCTACTGTAGCATGTTTCACAAATCTATCAGGTGTGGTTAAGGCTCATTTAGCCAGCTTTGGGAGTTAGACGTTCCATGTTAAATGGAGCCTGGAGGAAGTGGATAAAAACAACAAAGAAAAAAGCAAGGTAATTTACTAGTGTGTCTCGTCTCATTAGGAGCTCCATTTACAGAGGAAGGAGTGGGAAATGTGCTAATCCACAGTTTACCCAACTGAGGAGAAACCTTTACATCTTTCACTCCATATCTGTTTCGTCTCTCTTTCCGGCAGCTGCCAGAAGGGAGATAAAAATGCAATCGAAAAATATAGCTATTTCTTTATTTTACCTTCCAGTGCAACCAACTGCTGTGCACACATGAAAGGAAAGTGATACGTTCCTCTGCAATCAATTTCAATTAGGTGGGCTCTTGTTTCCCAGGCTGAGCATTCAACATGCTCTTTAAATTCATCCCATGCCGGCTCCACAGCTGCTTACTGTCCATCAAACCCACTGGCAGGCTGGCTGACATAAGTCATCAGATCTTCAATTCAGTCAAGTCATCGTTTGAATTAAAAACTGACATTCTTCGGGGATAAGAATAGACCTGTTCTGTCTCTCCCCCACGTTCCCCCCACTCTCTCCATCTTAAACTCTCAGGATGCCAGCTCAGCAGCTCACCATAAAAGTGGTTGTAAGTGATGGAGGGAAGAAGTGAGAAAACACAGGGAAGAAAAGAGGGAGGGAGATGGAGAGGGAGGGAGGGAGCCAGTAATTGGAACATGCAGTAATGACATTAGTCATGCTTGGAGAAAACAAGAGGCAAATCTACAATAATGAGCTATTTCCCCCAGGTTAAGAACTGCATGGCCTTAAGCATACCCACTCTGGCTATGGATGGAGGGAGGTATTGTGGGTAGGGCTGGCTAAGGAACCAGGGACTGGGGGAGACCAGTCTCTATGAATCTTTAGATACTCCCTGAGAGTGACCAGGATTGCCCTGGTCCTTTGATGTCTCCCTGACAGTCTGCCCCCACAACAGACATCTGTGTGCACGCACACAAACAGACACACAGGTAACATTAACCAAAAAATTTACAAAGACAGACCCTGCGGGTGGACAGTGTGAATGAGCTATTTTGAACGTGTGCTTTTTGATGTGTAGCTTGCTCAAACGTGGTAAAAACAAAACTTTTGTACATGTTTTTCAGCCCAGAATTCCCTCAAATACTTTGGCATGTGTTGTGTTGTCACTGTGTTTTACTGCGACAACACTGAAAGCTTAAAAAGGCATTTTGAAGGTTGTGTGTGAAGGAGGGGGTGTTACTGATCTTCAAAGAACTTTATAACCCCCTCAAACCATTCCTGCTTCACTGCCACTCATGGCACTTTCCCAACCGCTCTCATTGCAGGTGTTGGCCAATCCCCACCCAGCAGCAGCCCAACACAATATCACAGGATGTTATTAAATACACACAAACTGGGTTTCAGAAATATGTGACATCTACTCGAAAAAGTAATTTTTACATGTCCATGTGACAATATCTTTAGCGCTCTACTGAAGGAAGAAATATGTGTATGTGACACGATCTTTAAGAAATGTGTGATTGTTCAAAATATACCCTGAAGATATAATATATTTTAGATGGGATTAAGGTTAGGGTAAGCTTTATGGTTGTGTTTAGATATAAAATAAAAACTAATGTGTCCTTTGATACTGGGCTGACCAGCCAGCATTAGCGACGTTATTCTTTTGCCATGGATATCTGAGTGGCAACTGGCCATAGTACTTTTATTGGTGGAATTGTTTGGTAGACAGGCAAGAGAAAGAGCGGTGGGACAACAGATGCAGGCCTCCAAGGCTCTGTTCCAGTCTGTTCCCACTCCCAATGCACAGCCAAGGCCGTCATTAGTAGCTAATAAAGCCAAATGACTGTCCCCTCAGGGGGGAGGACAGCCAGTATACTAGAGCCAGTATAGTAAACCATGTTTCTTTTTGCAGCTTTGTGTAGTCTGATCCACCATCCATTATTCAATGTCACTCTGCCGCAGGTAATAAAAGGGTCCCAATCTGATTAGCGCAGGTACATCTATTGGATCTCCACCAGATAATTGAATTAACTCTTTTAAGACAGGGCTCAACAGTGGCCCTAAACAACCTTCCTGTCTCTCTAGACCTCTGACTAAGCCTGTTAGGTCGGTTCGGGCTCTCCGACATTTCTCTCACTGCCTCTTTCTATGTCCACAACGCTCATTTTGTGCAACATAGCTGGCATGAATTTGCCTGTCACAGATGACAAGCTTCAATGCCTTGACTTCATTGTAAAGTGGTTATAATGATAGGTGTCCTACCTTACACTTTCCCCATCAACACTGCTGTAATCCTCCCTCCTACAATGCTGCCCAGTAGGTACAATGCCCCTGCATATTGGAGGTAACATGTCTTTTGTAGACCATGACATTTAAAGTTCCACCTTCAGGCTCTTCTTTCGGTGCATTTACATTCTAATAAATTTCCGCAACATTTTCGCAGTCGCACGTTTGTGGGTGTGTCATTCAAGTAATCTTGAGCTGGGTGCGTGAGCCCAGCCCATTGACATACACATGAAGAATTAGCCAGCAGTACACATTTCTCCTTGGCTATTTGCAAAGCCCCAGGTGGGATCTATCGAATTCTTCTCATGCACTATCTCCGGAGGTCGCGTGAAATTCGAGAGAAATCCGCAAGTTTACACACTACAGTTGTGCCTTGTTTCGAGCGGACTCAAAAATGTTGCTGAACTCTATTGGAATGTAAATGCACACTTACTCAAAAAGCATATGCTTTTATCTTGCACTCAATTAAAATAACATTAAGTATCTCTCTCCAGTAACATGACAAATATTTTGAGGGACTTTGCGACACAATGATATGACAATATATACTGATGTGAGATGTATTGTGATTATAGAGACCCTATAACAGTTACGTCTGTATTTGTTTGAGATTTTATGTTATATTGCTGTCACAGACGCAGGTGTAGTGGTTTTGTGGATGTTAGTAGAGGAGAGGAAACTTGATGTTTATTGAACAGGATGAATGGGAAATAATTGAGCTGGTACTGCTCAATCTATTGTACGACACATAATGAGTTGAAGGCTCAATCAAATATGTAGACTAACTAAATAAACAACAGCACCAGCCTGATCTCACCCCAAGGCATACATATAACACAATGTTGTTTTTATTGTGCAATGGAAACTCCAAATGAACTTTTCGTGTGGTATAGATACGCCAAAGTAGCGTGTAATATGTACGCCAAACTTTTTCGTGTTATAAATACACCAACATCATTTCTAAACGTTCACCTAACCTTTACACTAACCTTAACCACACTGGAGTGGTGCCTAACTTTAACCATTCTGTGTAAGGTGTTGCCTAACCTTAACCGTTCACAATATAATCCTATGGCGTCTCTATGGCACGTAAAAATTCAATTTGGCGTATGAATAACACGAAAATGTCAAGTGTAATGTCATGTTTTCAATACAAAAATGGGTGAGTTTAGGTTGCAGATAGACTATAGCTTCCTCTTCTCCTCTCCTCCATGACAGGAGTCGCAACTCACAATAACGTGGGCCGAACCTCCGGAACGCTGGGATTAAATAGGCATCTTGATTACTCATTACGCACCGGTGTGGGCATTTACCTAGTACACCATTCATGCACAATGAGTAACCAAGTGCCTATCACTCTCCCAGCGCTCAGAGGTTGGCGCATTAAACAAAACACATACACAAACACAGCAAACAACATTAAATACACAACAAACAGTCCACCATCAGGCTGACTGCCACAACAGCCCTGTCCAGTCCTGGCCATTGTGACAATTGCTGACCATATATCTAGTGCACAATGGCAAGAGAGCGACACCTCAAAACAAGCCTTGATTTGTCACAGAAATAAAAGTGCTAAAAATATTTGCTTCCTATTTAAAGTGGCATTGTGGAAAATGTTTTGCAGGGAGAATAGAAATATGTTCTCATATCAAAGCTCTACAAACTGTATTTCCCAAAATATCTGAAAACAACATATTTTCCCTACACTATGCAGTACCGAGTTATGCTTCCATAGTGTTTGTCAATGAGCATGCGCCAGCCCCTTTCTGATATAAATGATGCATTTTATGATGTGCTTTTGTGCATAACAAAGCACTTCCAACTGTATCATACAAATAGTTTTTTCCATATTTTTTTATATAAAGAAATACTTGAAAAAGGAAGTAGTTCCCTTGTTACAGCTCAAATTCTGCAGATAGCATCTTTAAAGGCCAAAAAATATGCAAGTGCTGCTCCAAAACTAGTTAAAATAAATGCCTGCTCTTTAACTATTGCTGCACACACCTGCCTGTCTGACTAGCATCACCACTCTGGACGGTTCAGAGGTAGAGTATGTTGACACCTAGAAATATATAGTTATCTGAATAGTATGTTGATTCTCCTTCCAAACCCACTTATTAAATCCAGGCTTCCTATTCCACAATAAGGCCTCATTGACTCACGCTGCCAAACACGCCATGGTGAAAATGACCAGCTTACCGTGTTTAGACTGCAGTGATGTAATTTACAGAAAAGCCTCAAACTCTGTCCTGAGTAAATTAGATGTAGTCTAGTACAATGCCATCACTTTTGTCACCAGAGACCCATATGCACACCACTGCAGAATCTGAGCACTAGTCACTTTACACTTGATGACAAACTCACTGGTATCAAATCACCTATAAGTCCTTGCTATGCAAATCCTAGCTTTACGTAAGTTCACTTCAGCATCACCCAATTGATGCCTGCGTTCCAGCAGCTAGATCTCCGTGGTCACCCCAAAACCCAATACCTCCATTGGCCATCACTTCTTCTAGGAGTTCTTAGCTGCCAATGACTAGATCGAGCTACCAAAAATATAAAAATGGTGATCCCCATTTGCCTCGCTGACTTTAAGGAACTATTATCAGAGCTGCTATCTGATCATTGCACCTCATCTTTGCACTTTTATGCATCAGTATCTCTGTCACTCCCCATGGCATATTTGCACATATTCAGCTGCATAGTTATTTTTGTACGTTATTTTGCTCTCTATCATTTGCAAAGTTATGCTCAAGTGTTTCTTATCCATTGTTATTGAATACTTTATGACCTTTGGGTATTTCATGTGTAATCTTGTACTATAATGCTTTATGTTTGTCAGGTTGCCATTGCTAATGAGAATCAGTGCTCAATCGGCCTACCTTGTTAAGGTGCAGTTTTAAATTTAAAATCTTCAACTGGATAATGCACATACAGTTGTGCTCATAACATTGCATACCGTGGCCAAAATTAGGAAATTTCAGCATTGATTTTGACAATATGATTGTTCATGCAGAAGATCTGACTGTCATGTAAGAATAGTGATGATATGAAGCCATTAATTATCACATAGTTGTTTGGCTTCTTTGTAAACCATGCTGATAATAGAAATCACCCAAATGTCCAGAATGTTACAGACACACAAGGTGAAACACACAAGTTCAAATGGCAATTATAGGTTAATTTCCCACAAATGTGGCATTTTAAATTGCAATTAGTGTCGGGGATACAATTGTTTGGGATAGAACGAAAAACACACAGGTAACCTTCGGAAGCATACAGCCTGCTCAGGAAAAAGACAGTGTGGTTGTTTCAAGGAGCACAATATGATGATACTTGAACAAAAATGAGATGCCTGGTCGAGTTGCCAGACCGAGGCCTTTACTGCAACACTGCCACAAAAAATCCCAGTTACAACATGCCCGACAACACCTTGACACACCTCACAGCTTCTGGCAATACACCATATTGAGAACTGAGGGTAAGCAGACATTTGAACAGTGGTCATTTCATTGCCATGTTTTCTATTATGATTGTGTCATTTCAGCCGCGGTCGTTGGATCTTAATTGGGGAGGACGGGCTCGTATTACGCTCAGAACCGGAGTGAATGGAATGTGTGCAAATCAAAAAATTGATCACAGCCCTATCATTACTGGCCAATTTAACTGGCCCCACCAAATGTCAGTAAAGGCCTGTTGTGTCTGATGAAAGGCTTGAGATCTTGGCTTTACACCTCCATTTAGCACTACCCTAGAGAACACCCTGCTAGCAAGCATAAGTTTGCTAGTGTCCCCAGAACATTAGGTAGTTGTGTCAAAATCGCCTGGACATCCTTAAGGCTCTGTCCTCTGCTTGGTCAGCTCATCTGAAAAATATATCAAAACACAGTAAATCGTTGTATCAGCGTAATGTGCTGCTGCTACATGTTGTGCAAAATATTCTTGCCATTTTAAATATTTTTTTCTTGCCCTATTTCTCATTCAAAACTGTAGATCTTTATCAATAACAGGCTTTGAGTGCAACAGAAAGATTGGGATGTGTAATGGATTAGTCTGGACAGGTCATGCTGTAGATCTGTCATCGTATGAATGTTTAAAATCCCAGTGAAAAGGCTATGTTGTTATCTGGATGAGATAGGAGGGGACAACCTACTGAATCTGATGGGCTCTGGCAGGAAATCAGTGGCCATTGAGCCTCACATAATACAAAACAATAGGGAACAAAAGCTAGTATATAACAGTGGAATTTGTCAGATTCCATTGTTATATACTATATTCATACAGTACATTTTATTATGAATGCATATATACTGTAGCTGGGAAATTGAAACCTACATTGGCCTCAACTTATACTGGCACCCTTGGTAAATTAAAGCAAAACAGGCTGTGAAAAAAGGTGCATCACTTTCATCTTCCACTCAAAAATATATTAAAAAAATCTAAATTCTACGTGAAGTAAAACACTTGAAGAAAAGGTTTTATCCTAAAACAAATATTTTTTCTGAAATATATGTTCCTAAATTATTGACACCCCTTTTTTAAAACTTTGTTCATCCTCCCTTCACCAAGATAACAGCTTGTGGAATCCTCTTCAGCTCATCCCATATGTTTTCTATGGGGTTTAACTCAGGGGAAAACCTTGATTCTATGGTCAGCCAACCATTTTTGTGTTGATTTTAAGGTGTGCTTTAGATCATTGTCCTGATGGAAGAACCAACCATGACACAGATAATCCTGGCAGAGGCAGTCAGGCTTTGATTTAATTTCTGCTGGTAATTGATGGTGTCCATGATAACAATATCCTAACAAGTTGTTCAGGGCCTTTGGAAGAAAAACTGCATGGCAACATAAAAAATCCACCACCATGCTATCTGTCTTTCCATGCCAAATCCACCTTGCTGTATTTTGGTCTCACCTGACCATAGATCCTTGTCCCCTTGAAGCTCCAGTGGCATTAAGGAAACTGTAGGCACTTGAATGTATTGTTTGGTAATGTAATATATTTCAAACAAAAAAAACTCTGCCATGCACTTCCTACTCCCTACACAGCTCATTGTATTAGGGTTACATTGTTCAATTAGTTTCCATAAATGGAGACATAATCCTTACTGTGATTACAGTCAAACCAGACACACGTCCTCTTCCAACATGTTTTGGAAAAAAAATATTTATAAATATTTTGCTACAATTAAAGGTTTGATTTTTGTAAATAAGTTGAATGAAAGATCAAAATAATAAACAATAAAGACTTTTTTAACAGCCTGTTTTGCTCCTATTTACCAAGGGAGCAAATATTAGTTGAGGTCTCCGTACAGCCGTAACAGAAGTTGTTTAGGAGTTAATGGAAAAGGATTGCTTTAGAGTAAAAAATTTATGTTTCTTTTTTCTTTTTCGATTTTCCTCCCTTGCCAAATCCCACTAACCCTGTCTTGTCGGCAACACCTTGGACAAATCTGTGGGATGCAGGAGGTTTGGGGAAAGACAGAGAATCCATAGTCAGGCTCCAACCACTGACGATCACGGCACAGAAGTTTCACGTTTAATTATTAAAACGTTAATTTCATTATCATTAATTGATGTGCAACGCGATCAATTATTGTTCTTTTTAGCCATGACCATCCTACCTAGAGGGATGGGAAAACAAAGCGGCTATGAATTTTTAACACATAATTGTAATACATTTTGCTGTGGGAGCTATAAAAACAGTTTCTGAGCAGATTTCAATTGAGAAGTAACCATCCCATAACCGAATCTGCAATCAGATCTACAGAGTAATTAAGAAAAGATATGCTTTCTGATCGATTGCTTCTGCGCTCATCTCGGCATCTTAACCAAGGTAAGAGTATAATTTAATTAATCTAACATTTTAATCGAAATAAACATTTGGCTTATGATAGTATTGTTACAGAATAGAGACATCTAATGTTCCATCAGCCACATTGTAAAAAAGTACATTGCTTTACACAAACTGAAAGGCTAATGACAAAATAACGAAATCTGAAACTAAATATAGAAATGTTTTTGTTACAAAGTTTACATGTACAGTTGCCTCATTGACTACATTGATTACTTTCCATTTCAGCAAAACAATTGTTGACGTGGGTAAAGCCAGTATTTAGTATAATTTGGTTTTGATAGAAGTAATGGTTTTCCGCTCACAAAATAGATATTAACATTGGCAATTTTCATTCTCAGACTCAGCCAAAGTATAGATTTAGTGGCCAAAACATCTTAACTCATAGCAAGACAAGCTAGCCAGTCTTTATAATATGCCGATGGCTATCATGCAATGGAGCAACTTATCCCACTACGCCATGCAGAACCCTGCAACCAGATTTCTGAGATGGCAGGTTGTAAAAAGTGCTCTAGTGACTGCCTCAAGCACACCAATCTGCAGTTTCTCAAAAATGCATGGCTCTAGTTACTATTATTATTTGACCCAAATTTGGAACTTGTTCTGGAATGCCATACTGTAAGTTTTATTTTTTTTCAGTTGGAACTTATGTGTCCAATTATAGTGCAGGGTGCTTACAAGTTTGAATGGCATTGATAGTTTAGGTTTTTTATTGTCATTTTTAAGTGATTAATTTCTCAATTTGATTGAATGGCCAACGGGTTTAACAACTCTGCTGGCTTCCTGGTGAACTGTATCAACAAGATTGAACAAAATGGCAGCGCAAAGATGAACAATAGAGTCAGACATATGGTCAGATACTTGCTTGTCATTATATTATTAATATTTTACAAAAAATCAAGCTCAAATGGAGTTAAGAGGTTATTCAATAGTGAATAGGGAGATATGTGTTTTGAGACAGTAATTGTATCACATTACATTATCATCAATTTAGTTAACAAAATTTATTGTAGTTTAACTGTACAGCCATCTAACTAGGTGATGTTTTCTTAGATTACTTCCAAAATCATTGATGTATGGAATCTTTTCCATCTGCTTGTCATAGCAAGCTTATGTTTTTGTCTCAGACGTTTTTAAGTTGTATACACTTTCTTGAAAATGACAGCGCCAAATTAGCCACGTTTAACTTGAGCAACTCTGTCATGGTTATGACAGAAGAGCTTTATAATGATGGCTAATCAGTCTCCCGTCAGTGGCAGTGTTGCCTTAATTCTTGGTGGCATAGATTATGGTTAGATGTTTTATGAGCTAGACTCTTCAGTATATAATTAATGTAGTGTGAGTGTGTGTGTCTATGGTTCATAATTTTTATCCGTGTAGGCAGGGTCCGAAATTAAATCACCCGTTAACTGCCAAATGCGATTACATTTTTAGGTTGCCGAGTAGATCTCAGAAGTCAATCCGCCACACCGGCGGGTAAATGTATGAACTTGAAGTAATGTAATAAAATATCTGGCATAATGTCTCAGAGGAATTTACTCATTTACAAGCAGTGTTCCGGAATAGTCAGACTATAGTTTTGTGAAAACAAGTAACCTAACACAGTTATATTTTGGCCAGTTATTCCAATTTGAAATGGTATATTGTCACAAAAAACGTCCAATGTGTGTTAACCAAATATTGTGTGTTAATGTGTGTTAACCAAATATAAAACAAATATTTTGGTAGTTTTCAGCTTTTTTACATGCGTAAGGTTTACGAAAAAACACTCAGGGCCTGATTTACTAACACAAGCGCAGTTTGCGCTGCGCCTGTTTATGCGAGTTCGGTAATTGCGCACGCTATCCTTCCACATTTAGCGTAGTATTTATCAAACCCGATACCCATTACGCAATCAGCGCATACTCCGCCCTCGATTAGCGCGCCTTTAAAAGAGCAAACAATGGGCCCGTATGTATCTATCATGGATCTCCCTACGGAAAAAGAAAGCAGCAAGCTTAAATTTATTGAAGAAGACATTAAAATCTTAGTGCATGAAGTAACAGCAAACCTGAACATATTACAGGGCAGAACATCCACACCGTCAGAAAAAAATCTATTTGGATTACCTTAACAAGTTATATAAAC
>JACXGM010037117.1:0-11195 GCA_016801145.1 Umbra pygmaea
GGCTCGTATTACGCTCCGAACCGGAGTGAATGGAATGGTGCGCAACGAACAAAACCAATTGTTTTTTTGATTTGCACACATTCCATTCACTCCGGTTCTGAGCGTAATACGAGCCCGTCCTCCCCAATTAAGATCCACCGACCGCGGCTGCTGTGTATAGAGGTTGCAGTTATTGGTGTTGTATGGAGCATTGGTGACAACATCTAATTTTCTAAGGAGAGAGTTTGATGCAGATCTGTAAATTACATCACTGAAGTCTAGTGTTGGGAGGATGGTCATTTTCACAAGGGCAAGTTTGGCTGGAAGAGAGAAGTAGGCTTTATTACAGAATAGGAAGCCAATGCTGGATTTAATTTTGGAGTGGAGCTGGTTGATGTGGGTCTGGAAGGAGAGTGAAGAGTCTAAGCAGACCCCTAGGTATTTGTAGTTCTCTACATATTCCAATACAGACCCCTCAGGTTTGGTGATGCTTGTTGGACAGGCAGCTGGTTGGGCAGGACCTTGCCCCTGCAGCTGAGACTGGGGCTCTGCCCCCAATGCCTCAGCTGGGTCGGCTGCCCCGCCCACTGTAGCTGAGCCCACCTCTCTCTTCTGCAGGTACTGGCTGCACTGCACCCTCAGCCTTTGCGGGCTGTGTCACCCCACTGCCAGGGTCTCTGGCTCCACCCCCCTGCTGCCATTGGACCCGTCCTCTAGGTGGGTTACTCCTGCCCCCAACTCCTTCCCACTCCTGCTCCTGGCGATGACATTGGGGTCAAGCTCCTGAAGGGGGGCCTTGTTCGGCTGGAGCTGCCTCTTCTGGTGAGCTGGAGTGTGTACTTGTACAGTTGTACACTGACTCCATTTTGTATGTACTGGACATTTATCTCATCCACAGTTTACCTATCCATTGCTTTTGTCTTACAGTCAAACACACACACACAGGCTTGATTCTTGTCATCAGTATCTGTATTTAAGTTCCTGGTTTTGTCTTGTTTCCTGTTGGACATTGTTGCTTGTACGTTGTGCTACGTTTTGTGTTACATGTTATGATAGTTTTACAATTTGAGTCATCTAAGTGTATTTGCTTTTGTCAGTGTGTTTTTTATGAGTTTACTTTGCTACTCCTTTGCGTTAATCTCATCTCTCCCTGCACCAGCACAACATCCTTACATTCTGAGTATTTGTCAATGTATTTCATAACAAATATGTAACCAGGTGGTGGGACTGCTGCTGACATACACTCAGGTTTGTGCTTTCAAATGTTTAAGTTCAAATCAAGGCAAAAGAGAAAGGGTCCTTACCAGGAAAACAGGCCAACTCATACTGTGTTGTTCAGGATGACTTTAAACGTACAATATGTCCTTTTTTTGGCCACTAGGGGTCTCTCAATCAAAACAATAGCAAAAGATGTACTTGGATGATGTCGGGAAGTAGCGTGGGATCATGGGTTTTGTTATTGTCATCAATGACAACCTTCCAATCTAGCGTCTCCGGCAGAAAAGATGTTCACTGACAAACTAATGTATTGTTATAAAATTATAACTTTATTCGCGTTATGTTTAGAGCAACTAGAGCAGTCAAAGGTTATATGACGCCATTGATATAAGACAAAATGAAACGTCCTGTGTCTTCGAATTATATTACAAATTTCTCTGGGTTTGAAAGTTGGTGGAAACATTTAGGATAATGTTAGTACACAACTAAGAAATATATATATAATATAGGTATAGTGATGTTTGCTTTTTTAATGCTTTTAATGATTTTTTGTTATTGTTTTGGAAATATTGTACCTTTAATGCAGGAAATGCAGCAAACAAAATAATCATTACCAAAGGGTTTCAAACAATTGTAAATATTGCTACTGTTTAGATAAAAAATATATATTCTATGGTATTGTTGCACCGAGAGCCGGTGGGGTGCGTCGTTCTACCTCCGCGGAATTCTAGGGGATTACATTCTCTGGATTCATTATCATGTTACGTTTGTCCGGTTGTTTCTGCTGGACTCTATCCTACTCTATGGGAGGCTATCCCGCTGGTGCCTTGGAACTCTTATACTCTGCCTATCTTTATGTAGCCTGTGACTTACTGATTGCGCACACAGGGGCACCTAGTTTTCTTTCGTATATATACCATGAGAGTGTGACTTTGCGTTGTCTGTTATTATATCCCTGTGTTAGAGTCTGCTGGCTTGTTTCATTATTATTTGTCTAAGTGCTGTCTATGCCTGGCACCCTTCCGGATTAAACATTATATTCTTTGACACCCGCGCTTGTCTCCTATTCTACGACTCATCACAGGTATGGATTTGTTTTTGGGTTGAACTTATGCAGAAAGTTTTTTTTGTGAGAAATAGTCAGATGTTCTAGTCTAACCAGCTCAACCTTAACACGCTAAGGAAAGAGCCCTTATGGCTGTTTCAATGACAAGGAGAACACTGGGGATCAACATTATCAGTCTGTCAGAATGATAACATCGCAACAGACAGAATGTAGTCAGATTTACATTATGATTACTATGTGAAAATGTTCCATCTTAATCTGATATGATCAAATGTCTTGTTAAACTGTATCTCCCTGAAAGCTGCATGTATTTTTCTCAGATCGAATGTTATTATTTGAGAGAATGTAAAACATATGCATTTTGTGGTTAATTCCAAGCCCAATGCAGCTGCCCTGACAAGCCACTGAGCCAACAGGCCACTCAGCACCATGGGACCAATCATGTCAGAGCCACGGAATGTCACGTTTTGTTGGTATAGAGAGGAAGGAGGAAGACCAGATGCAAGTTGATGGAGTTCTTTCAGCTGTTTAATTATCGATAGCCTTGACAATAGCAATCCTGATGGACATATAGTATTACAGACTGATACAGGATTGCACAACAATATATATAGGAACTTAGGTAACTACGCTCTAACGCGGCGTAGATGCGGTTACACTATAATATAATACGTACGCCTGATCAACCGTACACTCAGGATACCTAAATACGACCCGTAACGTGGGGAAGACACTTAGTAATAGATATCCATAGTCTGCAAAGAACTTACGCTTTACTAATACAGGAATCAGCTACCTCATCCCTCGACAGCAAACCCAACAGCAACAGTAATGAATGAAATGCACCACACCTCTGAATCACCAGCACTTAAATAGGATCCAACCCGAAATACAACTGACAGCAATTAGTAATCAAGTGCTACTAACTTAGGCAGAACCCCATCCAAGCTACTGGTGTTAAAGGGGTGTGGTGACACAACTCCATCATGCATACAGTTATCTAATACAAACACAAATATACACAGAATAAACTAAAAACTACAGTACATACGCACTGGAATATAATATGAGTAACACATGAACTATAAAGGCATATATATATATATATATATATATATATATATATAACAAGTCACTTCACAGTTCTTATGAAACAGGAGTCCCACTCTAGGACTCCTGTTACACAGACCTTCTCAAGCTGCCTTGATTCAATCAACTTCTTGATGAGCAATAACTATGTGATGGACATTGTGTTCATCTTACGGAAAATTGAGGTTTTTAATTTAACTACTCCCAAATCTTTTGTTCTGAGCCTAATTCAACATCTTGTGATTTGAATTTGGCTAGCTCTGTTTTACTACATGAATCATTATTAGGCAGGATCCTGAGTCCACAGACGCTTCTGTTAATGTTGGACATGTTGCCATGACTATCACACCATGTTATCTGGAGGGGAGGGATATGACTGAGAGCATGCAGTTATTCTAGTTGACATGCTGGTGCAGCTCCAGTTGCTGTAGACTGCACTAGGAGCACAGGGTGAGCATCCGGGTTGGCAAATTGACGCAAATGAGGAAGTGCCTTAAACCTGCATTCTATCTGAATTCCAGCTGGAGACAATATGCCTGGTTGCAAAAGAGCTTGGTTGCTGTAATAGTCTATGAGAATGAGAGACATAATATACTTGATGAGTATATGGTCTCAATCGCTATATTTAAACCTTGTGCAATTTATCATGATGTTGTTTTTTTTAATCATGTTCTCATTGATTTTAAAATTGGCGATAAAGCAAAGGGGCGTTGAGGGTGTGGCAATGGCATTCGGTTGTACGACAAGACACTCAAAGGAGTTGGCAGTTCAGTTTTTCTGGTAAGTAACGTTACATTTTGTTTTACATTTTGTTTTAATACTGTTTTTCATTAGCATCCCAATTAATATCAGTTAGCTAGCTAGATTACTCCTCCCTCTCGTCTAAAATCGTTACATCCGCAAACAAGATGTCTGCACCCGTAACGGCAAATTCGAGGACCCAAATCAGATCTTCACAAACCAATGGTGACGTCACACATGGTTATATCTAGTAATTATACAATCTATGACTAGAAGACCTTCTACATGACTATATAACTTTATCAAATTTCTCGAGGAACAGATCGATACATCATTTTTGATTTAATTTAAAGATGCATTATCTAACTTCTAATTCCTTTGTCCAACTGGTGAGAATTTTACAGTATTTTTAAATATATATAAATATATATATATAAATATATAAATATATAAATATATAAATATATAAATATATATATACATACAGTATGTAGGAACAACACAGGGACAATGTAGTTAACTTCAGAAAATACACAATATTATTTTCTCCTTGATCTCCAAAAGTTTGCCTAGGTGAGTTTTTGAAATCGTGAAACTAATGGTTAATTTTAGCTTTCTTATTAAAGTCAACCCTTCACTGGCAACCGTAATGGCATCTTGATGGCATGCTATCAATGTCCAGAAGTCTAGAACTTACCATTAGGTTCAGGACACTTTGCAAGAAATTATCTAGAATGTCTTTAACCTCTAACCTTGCCAAGCTTGATCCTGTTGGGTATGGGCTGGCTACCTATTGGACACTGACACAAGTTTTGTTATTTTTGCTGTTTAACAAAATATATTCAAGTTACAATTAAATAATGAATTTTGGCTTAAAGTGCAGTCACTCAGCTTTAATTTTAGGGTACATGACATCCAATTTGGAGGAAGAGTTTATGAATTACAGCTCTTTAATATGTAGCCCCCCTATTTTTCAAGGGACCAAATGTAATTGGACAATTGACTCAAAAGCTGTTTCCTGGACAGGTGTGGGCTGTTGCTTCATTATCTCCTCATCAATTAAGCAGGTAAAAAGTAATTGGAGTTTATTCCAGGTGTGTCATTCACATTTGGAACCTGTTGCTCTAAACCCACATGCGGTCAAAAGAGCTTTCAATGCAAGTGAAACAGGCCATTCTTAGGCTGCAAAATAAATACAAATCTATCAGAGTGATAGTAGGAACATTAGGAGTTGCCAAATCAAAAGTTTTGTACATTCGGAGCAAAAAAACAACACACTGGTGAGCTCTGCATCACAAAAAGGCCTGGACGTCCATGGAAAACAACAGTGGTGATGAATGATCGTAGATTCCTTTCCATGGGAAAGAAAAAAAACATTCAAATATCCAGCCAAGTGAATAACACTCTCCAGGAGTTAGGCATATCATTATCAAATTCTACCATAAAGAGTAGATTTCACAAAAACAGAGGTTTATCTACAAGGTGAAAAACAGTTATGAGCCTAAAGAATAGAAAGGCCAGATTTGACTTTGCCAGACAACATCTTCAAAAGCCAGCCCATTTTTGGAACAGCATTCTTTGGACAGATGAAACTAAGATCGACCTGTACCAGACAAATGAAAAGCAAATAATATGGATAATACTTGGAACGGCCTCTGATCCAAAGCATATGACATCATCTGTAAAACATGGTGCAGGCAGTGTGATGGCATGGGCATGCATGGCTTCCAATGGCACTGAGTCACCAGTGTTTATTGATGATGTGACAGAAGACAGAAGCGTCCAAATTAATTCTGAAGTGTATAGTGATATATCTTTTATCTGCTCAGATTCAGCCCATTTCAGCGAAGATGATTGGTCAGTGCATCACTTTATATGGACAATGACCCAACACATATTGCACAATCAACACAGGAGTTTTTTAAGGCAAACGTGGAATATTCTACAAGGGCCGAGTCAATCACCGGATCTCAACCTGATCGAGCATGCATTTCACTTACTGAAGGCAACTTAACACAGAAAGACCCATAAAGGCAAAGCATCACGAAAGTAAACAGAATCCCAGCGTTTAGTTATGTCCATGCATTCCAGAAATGAAGCAGTCATTGCTTGTAAAAGATTCTCAACAAAGTATTAAATATGAACATTTTATTTAAGATTGATCATTTTCCAATTACATTTGAGCCACTGGCATAAGGGGACTGTGTATGAAAATAGTTACAATTCCTAAACATTTCATATGATATTTTTGTTCCACCCCTTGAATTAAAGCAGAAATTATTCACATCAATTGCATCTCGGGTTGTTTCATTTCAATTACCTTGTGGTGGGATCATAGATTGTATATTCCTGGATGGAGCCATGTGTGATGTCACCCATTGGTTTGTTAAGATATGATTTGGGTCATTGAATTTGCCACTACGGGCACAGACATCTTGGTGGCAGATGTGACGATTTTAGATGAGAGGGAGGAGTAATCTAGCTAGCTAACAGATATTAATTGGGATGCTAACGAACAGTATTAAAACATAATGTAAAACACAATGTAACGTTACTTACCAGAAAAAAGTGAAATGCCAACTCCTTTGAGTGTCTTGTCTTACAACCGAACGCCATAACCACGCCCTAAACGCCCCTTTTATTGCCGATTTTAAAATCAACGAGAGCAAAATAAAAAAAATGAACATCATGATAAATTGCAGAAGGCTAAAATCTAGCAATTGAGACCATATACTCATTATGAAAATGAAATTACTGAGGTAATAGATCAAGTATATTATGTCTCTCATTCTCATAGACTATTACAGCAACCAAGCTATTTTGCAACCAGACGTATTGCTCCCAGCTGGAATTCAGATAGAATGCAGGTTTAAGGAACTTCCTCATTTGCGTCAATTTGCCAAACCTGATACAGAGCCAAAAGAACGAAAATATCCAAATATTTCCGGGCCTAACTGTATCTGCTGGAGCTGACCCACCTGGTCCATTATATGCAATCACTCATCGCTGCTGCATCTGTGGCTTCATATTCCAGGATCCTTCACTGCTTCTAGTGATAGGCCAATTATGATCATTGGGTACTAATTTTAAAATTCTTGATTTTTTTCTACTCTTAAAACTCCAGATGAAAATATTACAAATGATTAGAGCCAAGAAAAAACGTAGTAACAGAATTAACTATTTACTCGATAGATTCCCGCCCTGTAGCTACTGTATACACTGGCTACACAGACAGAAGGCTCTCTTTCCAACCATGCAATGCATTGCCAAGATGCTGGAGAGCCTGACTGATGGTAGATTGAAACAAATGGTGAGACCCAGCACTGATTACGTTTTGCCCATGATGTACTGTACAGCACTGCAAGGTTTTAACTGAAACCATTATTTTTATTATTTCCACACTATCTATACTCAATCAAGCTGAAGAATGAACATGTCAAATGACTCTGGATCAGCTGTCTTCCAGAGCTGACCTTCACCAGGGCCTAATGCCTACATTCACAAACCTGCAAACACTTACTGTTAATATGAACAACTTCACCTGAGATTTAGCACTTTTGAATAAAAAACAATGTTTTCAAATTCATGTTTTTAAATAAAGTGATTTTTCAAGGTGGTGAAATTTTAAGCACCATTGGCATACACAGCAGATGTCTGCAATTGTGTAAACAAAGTGAAACATGGAAACGAGGATAAGGAATGGAATTGCTCTACCAGTCTCAGAAGTGCATGGCAAGATTTCAGCATAAACAATTTTTGTATTAATCTTCAATACATGAAGATGCTGCCTCAGCCTCCCTGGGGCATTTCAGGGTTAAACTTGTGGTAGAACATTGTGCACATTGTGCTGCATGCAGGGGATGTGAGTTATTAAAAAGAAATATTGCTTCATAAAAAGCAACTGTGCCACATCTCATGCTTCTGTAGCTCTTATTTTTCTCCATGGCCACGTTTGTACATTTGTACTCAATTCGTTTATTTTCTTGATTGGTATTTTGAAATAAGTGGAAGGTTTGAGTTGAGCTTCCCTCTGACCGTCTCCAATTTGGTTTTGAGAAGGCGAATAGAGAATGTGATTATGCAGTTATAAAATCATAGTATTACAATGGGCCCAAACTGTAATTTTAGCACGGTCTACGATATTTTGGACATTATTATTTTTAAGTAGACAACGGGGGCGAACTGATATCAATAACACATGATTCCACCAGGATGGATAGGCTACGTCAAGGTATTTCTTGAGCAAACCTTCCATAATTACAAGTAGCCAACGTTGACTTTACACATGTCAAACCCTTTCATTTGTAATTCAAAATGCTAATTGTTTACATGCCGCTGGTCGTGATCTCTCTTATCCCAAAACGATTCCTAGACCTTGTGCACTTCTAGGAGAGTAGCTCCAGTGCACTTGGATCGGCAACGGCTAAGATTTATTACCAGTGAAATAGTTTTATATCTGAAGTTCGACGGGTGTAGGGGTCGATTTGGAATAGGGTTTATTTTCTGCAATTGATTGGAAAGTAAATAATAGATTTCTACATATGGGTTATGTAGCACGTCATCGAGTTTTATGAACAAAAAATATGTTTATAAACTGTGTAAGGCGTAAAAATTATTTTTTCCAAACATAATCTCAAGGTAATGAGCTGGAGTTAGCTCAGGTGTTGTATATTCTTAGGATGATTATTAGGGCTGATGTTGTTTCACGACAAGGTAACATACTTTTCAAAAACATGTATTGTACTCTAGGTTAACCGTTTAAATACGAGTTATGGTATAATTAAATATTACACATTTTTCTGGTGTTGTCAGAGACGATGCAGTGGCCGAGGGATTTGTGGTCAGGCCAGTAAAGTGATTGCACTTAGAATAGCCTACTGGTCATTCATTATCAAAGTAATTTGCAATCAGATCTGCCTGCTGTTGCCATCTGGAGACAATATGTCTAGCTGAGAGCAGACCTTTTTACCTTTTATTCCAAATAGGCCAATGTGCATTGTCTAAACTAGCCATTCTAATAAACAAACCTTATTGGTTTTTCTCACACTGATTGATATTTTAAAAAGCAAGAGTAGGAAAGGAGAAACCTTATGGAATATGTAATCAATTTTGCATTAAGCATTTATGTAGTGGCACACCTTTTACCTCAATTCACGTATGGGGTAGCGACCATGAACAATCTAAATTCGCTGATACTGTAGCTATGACAAATATAGGCAAATATTGTAGGATAAAGTGAGTCCGGTAGGTGGCAGTGAATGGTCTTAAATAAATGGAGATATAAGCGTATGTATCCCACACTTGCACAAGCGCTCATTCTTGTTGCGTAGCTGGCAGGACTCGGTACAGCCCGAGCCCTCTGCTGTCAGCGGCAGTGTCACAGAGTTGCGGAGGAGCAGAAAGTGGCTGTGCTTTCACTCTCCTGGTCAGCGAAGAGTCCACGAAGAAAGCAAGGTCAAGAGAAACTCAAAGGAGCCTGGCGAGGTGAAGTAAATGAATACACTCTTTGTAAAAGAGTAGGATCGTAAGGAAAGGCAGAAAAATATATATTTAAATAGATTTGTGAGCAATGCACTGGCAGCATGGCCAGATGGTTCAAGGAACACCTAGGATTCAAAACTACCAAAGCACCACCTCCGGCGCCCCCAAAACCGGACTACAGATATTGTCACGCCGCTGTGACCGGTACACTTGGCTACCAACAATCAAGCTCCGCGGCCACCTCTCTCTATCCAAGTCCGGCGCAGCCGGACATTCTTGCTGCTTACAAACTACAAAAGGAACTGGACTTCGAAGATCCGTACAAAGAAGGCGGAAATATTTCGTTTGGAACTGGCTCCATAGGGTCGCCGGACATAAAGTATGTGTCACCAAAGCACCGACTCATAAAGGTGGAAACCATCGAGAAAAGCATCCCTACTCCGGTCACTGGAATCATAGCACAAGCTGTTGCTGTTGGGAACGTTAAATCTCCCACTTCACCACCACCTGAACATGATAATAAAGAAAAGGTAAGCGCTTAGTAAAATTCCACATATGTTAGATATATTTTGCCATGGCATTATACCAACACAACTTTAATGTTCCAATTACTCTTTAGATGTTATAAAAAAGATTACTATCAGCCACATTTTCAGCTACAGGAGGTAGTTCATGTTCACATGCATTGTGGTTTATTACAGGCCTAGTGAGTCTGACCGTGTTCCATCTGGGGCATATTCATAGATAATAACACGTTGAAACAGGCAGAACTCGTTCTTGCAGGTGTTTTCAACCATAGATTGTAAAATAAGTTTTTAACTGCTAAATCTGACAGAAAACACTAAGACGCATCCATGCGTAATAGCGCATAAAGATTTGTAGCCCACATACATGTAAATGTAAATGACGAATTGCTGTTATACTGTGCAAGTGAATGGAATACACTTATGCTGTCCTCAAGTGTGAGGGTTAAGTTATAATAAAGTCCTGTAAATCTTTCAGGTAAACTTAACATTATAATGCTAAATATTGGGGTACAGATGCGTCATGCACATTTCCTTTAATTTGCCATGACCAAAATACAGCATTCCTAATAAAAATATAGTTTGTTCTCTTGTGAGTTGGTGCCAATTCATTATTTCAAGGCTCTTAAACTTTTCAGATAATCAGGTTTACTTAACTCTCTGCTCAGCAAGTACCATGTACCCCTTTTCTTTTAACTGCCAACTCCATATTGTGGTCTAGTCTTGCCACTTATAGAGAGAGGGTGTGTGGAGACAGAAGGCAAGAAAACCTACAAGCAGTCAGTTAGTTTACATCATGTGCATTAAAGCTGCCCCTTTTTAGGAATACACATGCAGAGTTTGATCCTACCAGTTCTCAGAACCAACAAAGTGTGTGTGTGTGTGTGTGTGTGTGTGTGTGTGTGTGTGTGTGTGTGTGTGTGTGTGTGTGTGTGTGTGTGTGTGTGTGTGTGTGTGTGTGTGTGTGTGTGTGTGTGGTGTGTGTGTGTGGGTGGTTGGTTTGTGTGTGTGTGGGGGGGGTGTGTGTGTGTGTGTGTGTGTATGGTTGGCCTGTGTCTGTGGTTGGCCTGTGTGCGTGTGTGTGGTTGGCCTGTGTG